>JBBIGC010000007.1:7037347-7063848 GCA_037576955.1 Lepidarchus adonis
CACACACACACACACACACACACACACACACACACACACACACACACACACACACACACACACACACACACCCCACCGACTGACAATTGAAACTTCACACATGCAATATTCATATTCTCTTTCTCTTTCTGTGCAATATTCATCTTTGCAATATTTCTTGTCTTTCCTACATTGTTTACACTTTAACATACGCATTATTTACTTGTGTAGATACTTTTGTATTAGTATATTATTTTATTTATTTTATTTTGTCTTATTTTATCTCACCTGTAACTTTCTAAAAGTAACTTCTTACTTATTGTTTTGCTAAGTACTCTGTTTGCTGTTTTTTCAGCCGTAACACTGTGAAATTTCCTGTAGCTGTCCATGGCGCTGAAGACACTCAACCAGAGTGCCGGAGAATTGAATAAGGCACTTAGAAAGATTAATCCATACCATGGCCAAGACTTACAGATACAAAACTTAACTTGGTCCAAAACACACAAACTGAAGAAAATCTTTGCTGTGTGAGATACAGAAGACAGGATCATAGTCATTTCAGTTTGGAGGTGGGGTGGGGAGGTGAGGCATACTTTTCTGAGTATATCTTGGGAATCATTTGTAATTCTATACAATGAATCACTGCATTCTTCAGTTTAGTTATTGATAGTTTGTAAATATTTAAAGCCAGTATTATTACAGCATACACATTCAAACAAGAAACTGTCCATGATGACAAAATATCACAATACAATAAGAAATTACATTACACACATTTTTTTTACATTGTTTTTACATTTTACATTTGTAAAAAAAATTTCTGAGAAATTAATAAATGTACTAATTTCAGGTTATAGGAAAGAAGGCTGGATATAGAATAAAGACACATAGCCTGAGAGACTCATAGCCATTGTTCTATACACAGCAAAACTCAGTTGATACACACTGTCATTTGTACACATTGAGTGAAAATCCATATTTATTCAGAAAGGTCAGTTTATCATGGAGTACTTGACTAAACTAAAAGATAATGAATCATGAATGCCTTTATTAGTCAGACAGAGAAAGTACTTCTAACTGTTTATAATATGTACATCCGATTTTGTGTTTTGCTTCCTTCTTCTCACTTTCTGCATCTAACCGGTTTGAAAATTTAATCAATGCAGCTTAAGGGAATAACCACCCAGCATCCATCTATTTTGTCATCCTTAGTGTTTGCTTTTATTTAAACATTACTCTTTCTTTTACTGGAGTAGTGGAAACTGTACACTGTTTCTTCTAATTAAGTTCCCCCCCAAGCATTCTTATACTTACCTGAATCTAAAGCTACCATGGCTTATTAAATATTACCTCCGTGTTCTAATGATAGTTTTGTAAATTTGAATTTTATGTCGAGTGGCAAGAAAAAGAATGTGTACTTTTTGGAGTTTCATGGTTTTCTGCATTAACTTCTTCTAAGTCAAGGGTTTTGACAAATATAATATGATTAAAATAAAAACACAAAAATAGAATAAAGAATATTCTTCTTGAGTGGAGAAAACTCACAATGTTTGAGTGGGGTTTATTAGTCAGTATATCTGGTTTACACCTCCAAACTCATCCAAACTCAAAATATGAGCTTTGCAAAAAAGAGCTTTCAGAGGATCTACGATCAAGAATTGTTGATTTACATAAAGCTGAAAACAGTTACAAAGTGATTTTAAAGACTTTTGAAATTCACCACTCTACTAGATCTACAAAAGGAGACACTTGGGGACTGTGGCTACTCTACCAAGAAGTGGACACCCAGTAAAAATAACCCCAAAAGCACAACAAATACTGTACTTATCAATGAGGTAAAGAAAAAGTGGCTTATATTAGAATTTTAAAACTAAATGAGCATTTTCTGTGGCTTATAGAATGGATCGGCCTATAATGTGGGGTGGCCTATCGTTGGGAAAATATGGTAATCAGAATTCTGTGGCTCAGGAACATTTACCCTGAAAAAATTGTCAAATGCTTCACAACTGACTAATTGAATGGTGATTTGGGGATTTCAGTTTTGGTCCAGAGCAGTTCCATCGCTAGATTGTACACATTTATTTACCCTTTTAAATCAGATGTAAATGACAGTATACACACTATTAATTATACTAACTACACCATGCTTCTGTCATCAGCATTGATGACCTCCACAGTATAAAAATGTGAATAAAGAATCAATACTGACACTGATGTTAACCTGGAAAAACCCATCAAAGCTGGGAAAACTTAACCCTTTAATTGCAACTGGAAGGCCATTTTTGATACAAAGGAAAAGTATTAATATGATTTGATGATTGGTTTTTAAAAATGGAGCCTAGAAATCTTTGCTTCTCAAGAGAAACTGGCAGTGCAGTACTCAGATACTGGCAATGTTATCAGTTTTATCGTAGCTCCTGACTCATCATCACCCATATAGGGAATACACGATCTATTCTCACTCCTAGAACACTGCATTCTTCAGGCCTGAGGCGATGTGGGAAACTGCACAGTGAAGGGAAGATGGGTTGATATGAGTTTATATTTCAGCAGTAGTTAACCAGAAATCAATGCTGTGGTTTGGTCTAGAAGTAAGAAGAAACATGCTGTTTAGTACTCTTTTACTCCACATGAGCCTCAGCTTATGGACTTTAGTCACCTATGTGCAAAGCTCCCTAAAGCCCCTCTCCTGCTTCTGAGACCTCTGTGGGGTAGCTGACCCTCTGTACAGCAGATCCTCTAACAGAGCTGTTAAGTCTGTTTCTATACTGTAAGATGCAAAGATAAATATAAGCATATCTGCTTCTCATGACTGGTGCAATCAAAACTGCAATTCCCTCTTGTTAAGTAAGGACACACACATTGAATGAATCAATCACTGTAAAGGTCAATGTGTTCTCATTACAAAATATTTTACTTTAGCTGTTCTTTTCCACAAGCAATCATAGTTTCTCAGTATGTTTCAAATGAAACATGCTTTTATTGAGGTATAGGTATTATTTTGTCTTTTGGGGTGAATTGCTCTCCTGTTGTTCAGCTGATTGCATGTCCATATCGGACTGAATTAATCCACCTACTGCCCAAATCACTTTAGAATTTGTATATGACAGACCATGTTTATGTCTTAGAATGTTACACAAAGCATGTCTACTAAGAATATCAATTTCTCATCATTTGGAGGTAAACAAATTGCATTTATATTACTTTATATACATATAAAACTGTAGTTAAGTTCACTGGATGATTTAAAAAGACAAAATAGATCACTGCCCTTTACTTCAGCCTCATCCTTCAGACAGATCACCATCATCCATACACAGGCATGTGAAAGACTTGAAGATTGATTAATGTTCCATTGGATGCACTTTTTTTCTTCACATGGCTGTATACTACATTCCTACATTCTTGCTCTTTTTGTAGTACAACCTGAGCTGCCACAGGCAATCACCATAGTCCGATTTTATTTGGGTTATGACCAACACTTTTTATTACATACCTGTCAGCCTCTATGAACAAGCAGGAGGTTAAACTGGTAATGTAGAGTAATAGTTGTGTTATCTTTCTATATCCATTAGGTAATGGTGCATTTAGACATTAAACATATGAGCAGCTCAATTAATCACTCACTGCTATATTCAGAATGGGATGAATTTGGTGCTGTAGCATATGTTTTTGATAAGTGTTATTAGCAAATTGTTTTAATAAGTTACCATTTCTATCCAATACTATAAGCAACCATTTATGCTGTTAATAAAACACATTCTATATAATGTATTTTAAGAGATCACTTATTGCAACTGATAACCAACAACTATTTGTTTCTATACAATGTTTTCATTCATATTGAAATCTAAAAATGTAATCATTAACATATTAATTAACAGAAGATGATATGTTTCATGATAATTTCAAATCAACCAAATTCATAGTGTGTGCAGACTCACATCTGTCAATACAGAATGTAAATTGATCGTGAGTGTAATTCACAGTACAACTAACATATGCATTGGTAAATATTATTAAGCTTATAAATTAAATAGCATGAAGCTGACTCTAGGAGTTAAATATTGTCAGAACATATAAACAGGCTACACATGCATGTAGTGATGAAACACACTCTTCAGACACAGGTCATGTGTCTTGTTCTGCCACTAGAATCTGTGACTGCCCAAGGAGACAACAAATATGCCAGAAAAGATACGGTGAATCTGGGCAAAACAGTAAAACACTTTCTGTGGGGCAATGAATTAGATTGAATTGAGCATGGAGGTCATATGCCAACTCCTACCCATTCATCATGGCACTCTCCCTCTCTTCATCTCTACCAGAGCAGAGAAGATACTGCATAGAACAGACCCTTTTTACTATGTTTTCCTGCCTGTATAATATAATTCAGAGTGATCACAAAATAAGTGAACATAATAAGACTTATACACACCTGGTATGAACATGGGTGTGGGTGGTCCAACCACAAGTAGAAAACTTCCTCAATAGACATTAAAATAAACCCACACATTGTTTCCATTAGCAAAGACCAAACACATTTTGAGTGCATTCGCACCTGTACTTAGGGTTGGCTGCTTGTGATGGAAATACGCATGTTAACGCCATGTGTAAACGGAGCCATAGAAATCCAGGCTCAATTCACAAATTCATGAAAAAGCTGCTGTGGCTTAGTGATGCACTATATATCATATATGCCACAAGGGAATAGTATCTTAAGTGTGCCCACTTGGGCTGAACAATGTTCAGGGGAACCAAGTAGCTCTAATGAGCCAGCGGGTAGAAGAATTGTACAATCAGGTTGTCACCAATTAGCATAAGCTCTGTCATAACTTAAATATTAATTAATATACTTTCTAACAAGGACTACAAAGCCCAACATTTAGTTCAAACATTCTCATTTCAAATTAAAATACATTAAAATTAATGCATATTTATACAGTCATATGCAAAAATCTAGTCATCCCTGATCAAATTTGTTTTGTTTATTTCCAAAGTGGAAGTAAGTATATGTCCTCCTGCTTATTTTAATGCAGAAATATTATTTATTTGTTGGTTTAACTATTACTGGAAAGTAAACACAAATGTGGCTTGTGCAAAAGTTCTAGCACATTGTTTCTATTAATCATTATTTTTCCACAATAACAAATTTGTTTTCTTTATTTCCTAAGTGGAGGTAAGTATATGTCCTCTAAAGAGAATCTACTCCTGCTTATTTTAATGCAGAAAAACTATTTATTTGTTGGTTTTAATATTACTGGAAAGCAAACACAAATGTGGCTTGTGCAAAAGTTCTAGCACATCATTATTTTCCCCAATATGTTACACTTATATTTAGAAGTTGTGCACAAAAACGGAAGGAAAATGCCAAAATGTAAGTCTATTGTCTGAAAAGAATGTGATGATAAAAATATCATTAGAATAGAGATATTCAATCTTTTGCATACAACTGCTCGTCCCTGGCAGACAAACAAGTACAACTTCTTTAGTGATTCGGGATTTCCGATTTAATACTCCCAAGCAAACAGAGTAATACTGAGCCATGCCATTTACGTCTCTTTTGATCCAGAGAGGTTCAGTCAGTCTCTAAAGAAAATGTTAGACTATCCTATTAAGAAGGACAACACAAATAGGTTTGGACCTGAGAATCAAATAACCAGCCATTCAATGTAGCCTTAAACGCAATTACCCTTTATCACAAGGTTCAACATTCATTACGTTTCTCCTGAATGTGAAGGAACATCTGTGGACTTCTGAGATGCTACTAGGCTATGCTTAATATTATTGTCTTTAATAATCTAGCCGCCCGCTAAAGGAACTGTGTAGTGCTGTCAGGGACTCCTGCATGGGGTGAGAGGTGTTGTCCAGCAGGGAAGACAGCTTGGCCACCATTCTCCTGTCGGTCACCACCTCCACCGGGTCCAGGTGGAAGCTCAGCTGCTCCTCTCTATGTTGGTAAATAAAACTGTTACTAAATTACTGATTTTTTTTTTCTTCATTTTTTATTAAGAAGTCTGTTGATTTAGTTAAAACAATTACCCAGCAAATACAATAAATCATGGTTAAGGAGACAAAAGTCAATAAATGTTTTCTATCATTTTCCAGGTGGCCATTCATTTGTTTATCTTCATACAATTATATGAAAATATAAAATGATTAGAAACTACAGCAAATGATCATATGTCAAGGGCTAATTAGCTGGAACTAAGTATTTAGAGTGTGTAAATATTTTACTAGAACAGGTATGGTGGTATATTTTTTCTGGACATTTAGCCTACAGTCGCTGTTGTGCTACTGACCTGCCTTTGACTCTAAATGTAGAAACTGCTTAAATTCAGCAAGGACAATTTAAGACGAGTGTTGGAATAAAACATGCAGATTAAGGTGCAATTGGGTATAAAAAGCAGGCCAGAAAGGTCTGGACCTTACAGAGGCCATTAAATATATTATTTAAACAATTTGAAAAGTGGATGATGAAACAGTGAGGCAATAGGTCCCTGTGCAAGGCAACCAATGAGCGCATTTTTCAATGGAAATTACAACCCCCCTGCCCATTTTCCTCAATATTTTACTCAATAAATCTTACATTCAGGCAAAACAATGCTCTTTTTTTAAATGTGACCATACTTAATGGTTTTCTAAGTCAAATGTCATCACTGCAAAATCTGTAGCTTAGAATCAGTTTGGTTTGAAGGGCATTACCAGGATTTGGAAGAAATTGCATCATTTGAAGATGACAACTGCAGCTTCTTTCAGCATGAATTATCTGATGTAAAAGTGTCTACAGCAAGTGAGTGGAGGGTTTATTTAGAGCAACACTGCATTTCCTGCTGGTGAACACTGGGATGGCTGGCAGGAAAAAGGGAGGAGCGCGCTACAGTAAGGAGGAGTGCAAACTCAGCTTCATTGATCCCTAGAGAAGTGGAGGAAATAGGATTTATGGTCTCACATTGACGGAGATCCTTTTAACTGCGTCACAGTCACGATTTGCTGCAGTCCCTCTACTCAAGCCCATGTGACTTCACTGCTTCCCCTCCCCCATGCTTCCTTACCCTCAGACTGATGGATAAAAACATGAAGAGGAGCAGAAACATGATGCAAAGGGAAAAACTGAGCCAGCCAGGATCTGCACAATATATTGCTTGTTAACTGACAGTATGATACTGGCTTTTGCAAAATTGTTGTGTTGTTCAAGATTGAAGATTCAGGAGTGTTTTATTTTCAATACAACAGTAGACACAGTAAACAGTGTATTGAAATGTCGTTCCAAACAGCCTCCCACCTTGGTGCATTTATAAAGAAAAGTGTAATGTAAAAATAAATCAAATATGTACAAATATAAAAAGGAATACACTTAAATACACATCTACAAGTAAATAAACAAAAATAAAATCCTATACATATATTTAAAAAAGATCTAAAAATCTAGATCTGTACACTTACACAGAAGGACAACACAGGACATAAGTACACAATTAATTCTTAATGCCATATTATGGGACATGGTTTTCATTGAGCTAATGTATTGGTCAACAATGTTCACTAGACAATATGTGTGCAGCCAAAAAGTAGTCTTTTGACAAATTTCCATGGGAAGGAGTTCCAGAGTGTTCTCATGTATCCATGTACAGTAAGTACAGTGGAGTATTCTAATTAAAAGTAAGCAGTGTGATCTTTATCCGTGCCAGGCTATTGGTTCATCAGAAAAGATCATCACAGTGGCAATGTATAGAAACATAAATGCAATACTACAGTGCCTTGGTTTTAAACACACATTTCCATTAATAACCTAATCAGCTGTTACAGTGTATCAGCATAAAACTACCAAAGTGCCAAAGGAAATGATTAAATGTATCAGCTAATTAAGTGTACAGCTAATTAAACCTGGGCCAGTACAACAAATAAAATACAGCCCCAGCCAATCACATTCTCTCTCTCTCTCTCTCTCTCTCTCTCTCTCTCTCTCTCTCTCTCTCTCTCTCTCTCTCTCTCTTGCTTGTACTTCCCTGTATTCTTGTACTTGCCTGTACAAGAAGTAATTTCCAGACTTGGATTTTAAAATGGGTTTGTATGTTCATAATCTCTAATATTTCTGTATCCTAAAGGTGTGCAACATGAAACTTTCTGAATACATGTTGACTCTGGAAACCTCTACAAAACTGTAATACTCTAATTAGAAACTGTTGATTAAAAATATCTCCCATTAAAGTAACCAATAGAGCCCTTAGATACAGTACAGAAAGCTAAAAGTAAATGAAAAAAAATTGCATTGGCTGAGAGCTGCACTTCAGAATGGTTTTGTTTTCAAAGCTGAAGGCAAAGTAACATCAGAGAACCAACAAAGCAGCAGTCACCACAGGGCTCCTCCTTTCATCTGCTTGCTCAAAGTCGAACAAAGTCGAAGGATGAGTATGCTACAAACAAGATCACTACTACAGAGGAACACATCAACTAGAATGGTTTGAAAACTCAAACATGTCTGACTTTGAAAAATCCTTTCCTGGATTTTACATCCAGAAAGTTGTTCAACCTACAGCTACTTGTCAGACCCAATCCCAGAGATAACAGAGATACAGAAAAGACTGACTGAACCTAAATATAAATAGGAGAAAACTCAATACTACAGTGCTTGAGTGAGTATGTTACCACACTACCAATGCCATTAATGGAAGGAGATGTAGGGAGGAGATGTGCACCACTAACACAGACTTGTTGGCTAAATGTGGCAGGATAAGTAGTTCTCCTCATGGCCATAGTCAGCAGAAGATATTTGGTAATACTCTTACTGTCAGTAATATACTTGTTTTCATCCATTTTCCAACCAGGAAGAGAGAGACTATAACACTCTGGGTACCTATAGAAGCTTGTGTTTTAATAGCGCCCAAAAAGCATGTGATTTAAACACACCCCAGTCTTCAGCTTAACTATGTTTATATATTTCCAAAAATATCCAGACACCCCTTCACCCATTCTAAGTAGTAAATTCAGCACAGGTGACTGTACACAGGTGTTCAGTCATGCACAGACAGTTTGTACACGGTCAATGTCACTGACCAAACATGCAGTGGGCTGCTGAGCAGAGGATCTAAATTCTCAGGAGCGATGAGCTACATCCATCCCTTTGGGATACGAGAGTGGTGCTTGTAATCCAGAACTAATCATCCAAAGTTAGTGCCTGACCTAGCAAATCCTGAATCCTCACAGCCACATTCCAACATCTACTGTAAAGCTGAATTCAGAAGAAAAACTGAGTGAGTAGGAATCTCCAAACTTTTGGACATACAGTTTAACTACGCTCCGGGACAATGGGGCTTTGACCAGGGTGGGTGGACGTAAGTGATATTGTAGCAGAGCTGAGGCTTAGATGGTTTGCTGATGCCGCGCGGCCCCCTAGGAAGAAGTGTTTGTGTGTTTGGACTGTGTTCTGTGGGGTTAATGTGCTTATTGTTTGGGAAATGGTTGATGTATGTGTTTCTGGGATTCTTTTGGGGTATTTTGTGTAGTTTTGTGTGGGAGTAGATGGCTGGGCTCACCACCATTGAGCTTATTGCTGCTGGACCCAGACATAAAGCAATGGGGTTCTGATGTCTGAATGTTCTGTATGTGCTATGCCAGTTGGGGGCGCACCAATGTTTTCAGGAGCTGTTTTCAGAGCTTTAATAAAGCAATGGGTTCCATCCAGATTCAAGCATTGAAACTTTTTGCCAGACACCACCTTTACCCACCAATGATTATCAAAACTGGAAAATTGTCACAATATATTTGGATAGCTTGTTGTTTTTATAAAGAAAATTTTAAAAGTATATTACACTATGGCAGTGATATACCCAACACATGCTGCAATTTCAAGGTTGATTGTGTGTGTTCCAGATGGTCAAACAGGAGTGGAAATAACATGAACTGACCTCTCTCTTCCAGACAGGGTTGATGGTGTTACAGATGATGCCAGATCTTTTCTCTTGGCCATGGTGGGGGAGGGCAGGGAAAATGCTGTGCTTTCCAGGCTGAATGGCAATCTTCAAATATGGATCAGGGTTGAAGAACATTCCCTTCTTCAGGCCCACTGCCTGGATATCTGACATACAGCAAAGCAGGGGAGAAGGTAAATATATAGGATTCTCTGCCATCCACTACACACAACAGTGAGAAATCATAGTGATTGTCATTGATGAACATGGTGTTTATGCTTGAGTTTAGAACAAACTCTCAAATAGACAGATAAAAAATAACTTTTGTGGCATGACAAAACAAGTCATTCCAAATGGACAGTTGCATCATCCTTGTTTCAGTTGTTAAAAGAGAAATAAAATAACAGGACCATCTTCATGTGAATATTTTAATTTAAAAATGTCAAAACAGTAGGTATTTCTGGCAGATGTTGTGTCTTACTATAATAAAGACCATTGATTCTGATAAGTTCATCATAACTTTGTCTGGACTTTAGCTAGATTTTAAGATTACTGTAATGACCTTGAAGGATCACAAATTCAGACAGAAACAATGGACCCAGGGGAGGGGAAAAACATTTGAGAGAGAGAGAGAGAGAGAGAGAGAGAGAGAGAGAGAGAGAGAGAGAGAGAGAGAGAGAGAGAGAGAGAGAGAGCTAGAAAAACTAGGGTCTCCAGGGAGGTAATTATCCACTTCAGTGTTCAGTTAAACAGAGGAATGTGTGGAGATGGCCTCAGTACAGAAATGTGGTAGAATGTTGATTGTTGCTCAATACTTGTCTTAACAGCATATAATCGATCACAGTGTAGTGTGACTTGAGTGAAACAGGGGTTTCCTCTGTCGACCAACAGAAACCCAGGTAAAAGTAAATGCTATTATTTGGAGTGATTCCACTGAATAACCACCTCTCTCTCTCTCTCTCTCTCTCTCTCTCTCTCTTGAAACAATTAAAAAAAACTTCTTTAGGGCATAAAATTATAAGGTTTTAAATAGTGTCTACAACTCTTACAACAGTCATAGTCTTTATGTTCTGCTTCAGTACAGGTGTAAATGTCATGTAGAGCATTTGATATCTTTCTCTGCTCAGGATTGTTGCAGACCTCTGTCTGTCAACTTCCCTCATCTCCTAATGTGTACATGTGTAGCAGCAAGCTTAAGTAGACTCCTAGTCCAAGGCATGAGAAGTGCTTATGAATAAAATATCGTAGGACAAAGGAAAAGATTGCTCTAACAGCATGAAGGATTGACAGGATACTAGTAGATTGACTATGTAAGAAAGAGAGTGGGATAATTACTGAAATAGAGATGTTGAGATGTTCTATTAAAAATAATTATAGGGTTATAACAAGAGATCATCATTGATTGAATGATTGATAAGGGACAGAAACACAAGCACAGATGTGTAAATATGGAAAAATAGTGTAGTTTCATACAGCATAATTTTATTTCATAAGGGTTATCCTAAATAAGCAGAAAATCTATTCTTAATGCTTATTAAACACATAGAATATTTATTAGAAACTAATAAACACTAACATTATTTTATTGAACATTATTTTTTATTCATAAAGAACACTGGCAATGCAAACTTTTATATTATAACAGCACATTTTAAAGTCATTTTTAAAACCCAGACCTCTGAAATTTTAATTATTTCCCACTATTTATTCTTGTCTTAATGTGAGGATTCTGCGGTAAGTTGTTTTTTTGTTGTGTTTTGGGTACACATGTATTGTTTTATGATTTTCAGGACACACATCATGTCAGCTGAATCTTGTTTTCTGAATCTAGCAGTTGCGTATTATGTTTAGTATATTTGTGTTCTGAATCTAGTGTTTATATGTTCTTCATCCTAAACAATCCATGACACAATTTAGTGGTGAAAATATAACCAGTACAATAAAGATCTTGTAAATTTTGGTACAATCTACCAAACCCTGTATAAGTCTTTTTGTCAAAACAGAAAATAATTGCACTCCAAAAAATCATTCAGCCTTTGTTTATACTCATCAAGAACACAATACTACCTGCCCAATAACTGTTGACCTCAAGGGACAGTTTGTAGCTGAATGTGAAATTGTAGTGATAAGCACCAGCATCTCCAAGTCCATGGCTATGGTCCTGTGGAGAACTTCAGGTATCTCAGGGTCTTGTTCACAAGTGAGGGTGAAATGGATCAGGACATTGGTCCGATGGTGGCAGTCATGTGGTCATTGAACTGGTCGATTGTGGTTGGAATGGAGATGGATCCAGAAAGCACTGTCAATTTATCAATCGATTGTTGTTTCAACACTTATCTAGACTCAAAAGCTCTGTGAAGTGACTGAAAGAACAAAATGATACATACAAGTGGCAGAAATGAGGGTGGCTGAGTACATCCTTAGGGAAAGGGTGAGAATCACAGACACATCTCTACTTGGCATGTCATTGCCATAAGATCCCCCAGGATGAGCTGATGCATGTCTGCTGTCACCAGTCAGCTGCCAATGTGATAAAGTTCCGAATAAGAAGCAGAAATTGATGAGTAATGGCCTCCTGATGAACACCCACTTGTTAAAAGATCAATATTAAACAACACTGGTAGATCCTAGAGTGAAAATATTATTATAGATTGTTTCAAGCCTTTGAGTTAGATATCAGACGTATTTTCATAGCCAAAAGCATAAAACATAAAGATCTGCTTTAGTTATTATGCCATTACCAAAGTAAAATAATTTCCAAAGTAAAAGTGTATAAATAGCCAAATGGAAGAGGTCAAAATAGTTTCTCTGTAATTTCACATGCAACATTGCTAATTCAGCTTCAATGAGTGAAAGGCAATGCAGCTTGTTGTCTCCTTGTAATAACAATCACTGTCCTTTATAAATACCTTAGCTAAATAAAGGTGTCGTAGTCATTATGCTTCACATTTTAACACCAATGACATTTTCAAAGCATATCTTAATAGGCAGTGTTGCAGAGATTTCAATAAATACATATTACAGATTTGTTAATGGCAAAAGTAAGTGAACTTCTAGGATTAACAGTTAAACTGAATGTGAAATTAGAATCAGAGTGAATTTATTATTTTTTTACATGCTGGCAACTGGACATCAGTGAATACGAGTTTTTTTTGCAGAGAAATCTTTAGAATAGTCTGTGTAAGTGTACCAAGGCACAAAAGAGGAGATTTCTGAGAGTCTCTGAAAATAGTTGTAGATGCTCATCAGGAGAAAGCAAATTGATGTTCAATTTCTGTCCATCTACAAATAACTCAAGATCACTTGGAAAAGCCAGACGCCAAAAATGTAAAGTTCTGGTTTAAATGAGCATTGCAACGTTTGGAGAAAAGTAAGTTCTGAATTTCAGCATAGGAACATTATCCCATTTGTGAAACATGGTGATAACAGTATCATGGTTTGGGCCTGTGGTGCTGCATCTAGACCGTCATTTATCATTGACGAACAAAGAGTGGGGAATTATATCAGCAAAAACAGTTCGTGAACAGAATATTAAGAGATAGCGGATCATGTAGCAAAACAAAAAGGCATTTTAGCAAAGAATGATTAAAAAGAATATGATATGCCTACGTTGTGTCCTATTTGTTTAATCTGTGCTGCTATTGTGTCGTACTGTGTCATATTTGTCAAATTTGTTTGATTGTGCTATTTTTTTAGCTGGAGCCTCATTGTCTCGTCTCTGTATACTGTACTGTATATAGCAGAGATGAGAATAAAGTTTACTTTGACTTTGACCATGATGCCCAAGTCAGAGTCCCTGACCTTAGCCCAATAGAAATGTTGCAGACTGACCTGTAGTGAGCATGTGAGGAACCTTCAGTTTAAGTTGTTCTATATGGAAAACTGGGCTAAGATTTGTCCAAGGCTATGTACAGAAGATACCAACAGTTACTGGACTGTAGGTATTACTGCCAAAGGAAGTCAAATTAGATACTGAAAGCAAGGGTTTACTTACTTTATCCATTCACAGATGTTATATTGAATAATTTAAATAAATGACCAAGTAAAATATTATCTCATATGTTAAACTGGGTTCTCTTGATGTACTTTTTGGATTTGTGTGAAAATCTGATTATATTTTGGGTTACATTTTAGGCTTAAATGTAGAACTGAATAGCATAACACAAATGTATTATAAATTATTCAAAATTATTATATTATAAAGTATCCAAGCCAGTTGTATTGTAATTCTTAATTCTTAATAACATTAGTGATTTGTGATTTCCAATCATTGTGAATACCATTGCACACAGTGCACCACAACAAAATTTGTCCTCTACATTTAACCCATCACACGTGCACATGTGGAGCAGCGGGCAGCTATCAACAGCGCCCGGGGAGCAGTGAAGTGGGGATGGTATCTTGCTCAAGGGTTCTTCAGTGGTGCCCGAACTGGGACTTGAACCTGCAAACTTCAGATTTCAGGGGCAAAGTTCTAACCACTAGGCCACCACTGCCCCATTATATGGTATTATTATTTGAAATATACAAACAAGGGCAGTGGTGCCCTACTGGTTAGGACATTGCCCCTGGGATCAGAAGGTCGCAGGTTCAAGTCCCAGCCCGGACACCACTGAGTTAACCCTTAATCAAGGTACCGTCTTCACTGCTCCCCTATAAGGGATAATTTAAATCCGATCCTATTACTAATACCCAGCATCCCAGTATCTATCCAATACCAGCAAAAATCTGTTCTTACATAAAAACAAATTCCAAACAAAGAAACTTTGGTCAATGTCAGAATCTTGGAGAAATCTGGGTGAGTGGATCTTTAACTGTTGCAAGTAACCGAAATTACATTAGAATTAAAATAATATCATTTTTTATTATCTAAATAGTATTATTTTACATATATGCCCACTATAATTGATAATTGGGTTTCTAATGTTAGTTTTAAAGAATGTTCTGTAACTGTAAATGTAATTTTAAATAAAAGCTTTCACTTAAATCTTTTAACGCTTCATAGCTTTTTTAGGAATTAAATACATGAAATGTCACTGGAAAAGAAAATGGCATCTCCTTAGTGCAAAGGAGGTCAGTATCTGCCATTGCTAGTATCAGATGTGATGTCAGGCAGCATACAAAGACAAGACAACATACAACAGAGGTAATTAACCATTGCAGTGCACTAAAATCCATGACTTTTATGTGATGTGGGTGAATATATGGCCTGCCTGCCACCTACAGGAGCACTGAATAGGTGAAACTTTAACAGCCTATTACCACATATTACACCAGACCAACAAACCTCACTGACAGCTCTGCCTTATGGGCACTCTGAGACATATTCCTGACACAAGTGACATTTTGTGACACAGAGAAGAGAGTGGAAAGAAAAAGAGAAGAGAAAACTGACAGTTTGGACTCACCTGACAGTGAGAAGCTGATGAGCCGCCTGTTCCCCAGACTCTGAGTGACCTCCTGATTTACCATGGGCTTCAACACCTGCACACAAAGAAAAAGAGTCACCCATCCTGCATTCTCAGACTGATGCAAGCCTTGCGTTTCTAGCCAGGTAGTAAGACAGCAAATGGGTTAAGATTAAGACAAAAGTAAGTAATACAAGTGTGACAGAGGTTCAAACTCCTCTAAAATCCTTTGAAGCCTGACTGCACTTTCCAACATCCCCCACCCCCACCGCTCTCTCCTATGGCATGGAGCTAAAAGGCCATTCCTGAGGCCCAAGCTCATGGTTAGAGATCAATAGCTTGCATTCATTATTCCTCCATTGATCCAGTGTCCAAGAAGAGGAGAAGCAGGAGGGCCAGTGTGCTTCTGAGAGTAGCCTGCTCATGAGGGGAAGAGTAAAGTTCTCCCACCTGCTGCCCACCTCTACATGCTTCTTTAATGACATTTTTTTTTGCATTTATGCAACGAGTTCATTATCCATTAAAAGTTAACAACTCTCAAATTGTGGTTTTCCAATAGTATTTACATTTACTTACACAATTATAATAATGATGTATAGTTAGTTACAGATGTTGTCATTGAACACACTCAATCACACACAAAGTGAAATGTGACTTCTGCATTTAACCCATCGCACATGCATCAGCAGGTAGCAGTGGGGATGGTTGATCAATGGTTCCTCAGTAGTTCCTTGATCTCAGGGGCAAGGTCCTAACCACTCGGCCACCACTGTCCCCAGTAACTAACATGATGTAAAAGAACACACTTTTGAAACCTGGCTAACTTCTCCCAATTACTCCATAGTCTAACATACACAATGTGGGAGCTTTCTGACCTTTTCAGAACCACTCAGATCTTTAGGCAATTTCCTGAGTCCAGTGCACTCACCTCAAAAACTGTTCACTTGTGGCACAATATATTCCATTTAATATCCAACCTTTCAGGCCCAGAGATCTGGATCATGAGCAAAGAGAAGAAAGGCCTCCAGATCCAGGAATATAGACCCAGGTTTCCACACAGTCCAGAATGAGAAGATCAGGATCACTGTTCTAGCCAGGAAATTGAACTTTTCCATGCAAAGTATCTTACTGAGCGGTTCCTTGTTATTGTCTCCCGTTTTTTCAGACTCTTGTAATTTTTGGATTCTGATTTTGGATTAAACAGAACTGGTTGCAATTGAGCTCTGTTGTCAAAATTCTAAATGACTTTGTTTACATGTCGACAATTTAAATTTCTGAGATTTGTTTTTACATCTATGGCCCATGAAACCAACAGCTGTGAACCTGCAGTCAAATGAAATAACTGCAATTAAATAAGGCACGTATTTAATTATTTAATTAACACACTTATGTCAGAGAGTACAAACTTGTTTTTGTTATAGCTGTTGATAACAGGAACATTTAAGCACTAAGAGAAGCAAAAGTGTCTCAAAGGTAAACTGTTACTGCTGAAATGAGCAGACTGATTTACTGGAGGTTTCCTATTAACTATTACTCCAGACAAGATTAAAATCTGTCCTCATCAGCAATTAGGTCACAGTGCACATCTCTGACATGATCATCACCTTCTAGTAGAATTACCAAATATGTAAAAAGTAAGGACGTTCCTCTCTGGACAAACGGTTCTATAAAACAATTAGTGAGGTTTGTAAATAAAACTACAGCCTCCTAATGAAAATGAGAGCAAACAAAGAGAAGCACAGAGCAGGTGTCTGACCCGTTGGCTCCCAAATGATATGCAAATCCTGTCCCATTGACCATCCAGCAGAAGAGGCTTCCCCCAATGGGCCAGACACACTGTGGCATCAGGCTTTTTGTAGATTATCCACATACACAGACAGATTAAAATAATCTGCTGGGAGCCTGAAATACCAGACACTGTATCGATTCAATGAGAGATGAACTGTCTTTTCCTGGCTTTTTGGCACGAATGATGGATTAATCTCACACTGGGTGGCTGGGGACAGATGAGACAAAAGCATATTGCCCAAGGCAAAGATCAGCTTTATCCTGTCAATGATGGACACCCAAAAAAATTGAAGCATTGCCTTTGTTGGTTTTATTCAAGATTTTTAAAAAATGCTAAGAAAGAAGATTTTGGAGATTAAACAATTTCTTAAAAATGGAAATTTGGAGTCTAGAATGTCTGAAAATATGGGACTTTTTTTAACATTTACATTTTCAGATTTAACAACATTAAACCCCCTCAAAATAGTTTGTCATTATCCAAAATCTAAAATAAAAAGCAGTTGTTCAGTCTGACTCTGGGGGAAATTAACTATAATGAGCTGAGGTGTTCGTCGACTCCAAATAATAGGTGACTGAATGCTTTTTAAGGCACAGTTTGATGTAGTAAAGCCCATTTGAGCATGGCTAGGGGCTCTGTAGCAAACACACTTATGCATCAGGACAAACAGGGTTAGCTGTACTGCTAGCTCTATCCAGCTGCTCCTGCTCTGAGAGTAAAAGGAGTTAATTGAATCCATGGGCAGCGCTTTAGTGTAGTCATCAAAATGTACACAGGCCATCTGAGCCCAGCTTTGCTGACGGTGTGGGGTGATTGTTTTAAAAAGAGTTGTCCGTTGTAGAGGACACTAAATGCACTTCTGAGTGTTTGTGTGTGTGTGTAGCTTTAAGAATTGAGGGCGAAGGAGGGAGAGAGGAAGAGAAGAATAGGAGAGAGAGACACAGAGAAAGAGAGGGAGAAAGCGAGCAGATGGAGAAAATGAGAGAGGGGAGGGTTGTATGCAAGATGAATACTAATGCACTGAGTGGACTCCCACGTGAGCAGTGTGTGCAGCAGGACAATGAGTCAGCACACTCCACCAGCAGAGAGATAACAGCGCGTAAACACACACTACTCACACACCCCAGCACCCACAGATCAATTCTCTCCATCACTTACAACATGTACTTACAGTATGGCACAGGTACATATACACACACCTACACTCCAAACAAAAAAGCCAAAAGTGCCATATTGTTGCTTTCTGAAGTGATGCAACAGAATCACCACTTTTGGCTCCATGCAAAATCTTTCAGCTTTTTTGTAAGGGAGACATACTTGTATGAATACATATAAACATTTTACATACAATTAAAGGGCTCATTTTAAAGAGCACTGTATTTGCCACCCTTCTTTGATATGATTAGATCCTTATATTGATTATAATCTTTATATTAATGATAAATTACCATTTTCAGCAGAATTGTTTTGGTGAGGTATATTTACATATACCCCCCTATTCACCCTATAATAGCTTACACTGCACATTCTCATTTAGAGCTACAATGAGTGTTTCTAGTCCAGGCTACTTTTTGGATGAGCCACACTGTAGCAAAGTCAATTAGACAGAGGTCATTTACCTACTCTTATATCAGTCTTAAAGGCACAGTAACAAGCAGCATGTCTAGTGCGAGGAAAGAAACAAGTACTAGAAAAATGTAGGCTATGGCTAAGAAAAGGTAGAACCATTCTGAGAACCAGTACTGAGTCTAAGCTGCAGTATCAGTCTCAACTCAATGATGACTGAATTCAATTCATGTTACTGATGATTCATTATTCTCACAATACAGCCCTCTCTGCAATTACTGGCAACACTGGTTATGATATGTTCTTAGGCTTCTATTAAAAAAAAATGCTCACATCACATAAAAGAGGAAATTCCAACCTTTAATTAAAGCGCATTTATTCATTAGGTTAAACATCCCACATTTAAAAAAAAATCTGAAAAAAGTAATTTATTAGAAGCCTAAGAACACATCTTAGTCAGGGGTGCCAATAATTATGGAGGGCGTTGTGTTTAGAATGAAATAAGAAAGAAGAAAAGGATTATTCAGTTGTGTCACAGTTTTATAATGTAACTACAGCTGGATGACAGGAGGACAGTGATGTGTGGCATGAATTTGCTGGACTGTGTTAATAATTGTAAGTAGTTACATCAGATATGCATTTTTTACCCCAGTCTGCAGACCTTTAGGGATGATGTAACAGGAGTGGGTAGTTGTAAGTGCAAATCTTTCGCTTTCCCTCTTTCTTTTCCACTTCACACACAGTAAATATAAACACTTAAATTCTGAAGCTGTATACTAACTTATGCTAAATGGGTGTTGAGGAAAAACAACAAAGAAGCTTCTGACAGTCTAGCTCATTTATTCAGACACAATAATAGTCACCTTCATCTGCTCAACTCATACATATTACATTGCTCTGGAAATCCACATTCTTATACAATGCAAAGTAACCCACAAGGCTGTACAGTCATACTCTCATTAATATGCATGGATGCAGGTCAACTTCGCCTAGGTTACTGAAAGAAATGGTAAACAATAGTGCAGGAGCTTGGAATTTAGTTTAAGAATGGTCTAAACCCACTGCAGGTCTACAAGAATTGGTGAAAGGCAATATCAATATGAAAGGGCAACTTCTGACAGTCCAGAATCATTGCATCTCCAACAGGAAAGATGCCACCCTCCCCTTGCTGTCAGCATCATCATCAGTGCTTGGGTCATTTGATCCTAAAGGACAAACTGAACAATAGTGCATAAATCTGCTTATGCAGACACCATCACAGACAGAGAGCAGAACACATCTTTTCCTCAAAAGCTTTTCTTCCATCTGCTTCCAATCACAGGCAATAGATAGCAATGCCTCTAAAAATATACTTTATTACACATTATTCGTATATTCCTGCAAATACACAGACAATTCTGACTCCCAACAGATGCAAATACCATTCCTACATAAAAGGGTAGGTGGGGTATATGAGAGAACGGTGAAAAATTCTGTAGGCCTCATCGAGACAAAGAGTTTACACTTTAACATATGCCTTATTTACATTTTTGTATTATTATATTATTTTATTTTATTTTGTCTTATTTTATCTTACCTGTAACTTTCTTAAAGTAACTTTTTACTTATTGTTTTTCTAAGTACTCTGTTTGCTGTCTTTTTTTGCAGTAACTCTGAAATTTCCCACTTGTGGGACAATAAAGGATTATCTTATCTTATCTTATAAGCTATTATAAACCCATATTATATAATATATTAAATCCAACTTTTTCTAATCAGATTCAGGTGACATTTAAAATCTGATCCAAATAAGATCTCTGGACATTGATTCAGTTTAACCAGTTAGATCAGACTTCACTCTTTTCACCATTTGCTGAAGTCAGAAAGCATTGAACCACAAATAGCAAAAACACATGCTTTTAACAGACATGAATATATCAGGATTTTACTTTGTATGCTGTAGTTGAAATATAGTGTGGCAATTCATCTAGCTATTGTCGTTAAGGAACAGTACACACTGGTATCTAAGCTCATACAGAAGCTCTTACCCACTCAGCATATACAAGAGCCTGGAGATACTTGCTGAATGAGTGTCAAATGAATTTGTCCAGATGTGACACCAAGTCCAAAAAAAAAGCAAAAATGACATAAACACGGCAAAGATGGGCCACAACCTGACCTGACTAATTCATGGCTGAAACTACACAATTTGTAAAAGTGTGTGGACTTTTACCTACAGTTCTAATGGAAAAAAACAGTCCTAATTCTTCAAATGTGACTTCATTCATGTTCTTCTCCTCATTCTCTTCAAGTTTCTTGAGTACATTCAAATGCACATGCAGGACTTTCATACCTACTCTTACACTTGCCTCCCACCACCACACTGAGGTCAACTGCTGGACAGTACTGATAAAATGCAGTGAAAAGTATCACATTTTACAACAACAGGTGATTAAACGATTTTGAAAAATTAACAATGACCTGATATAGCTACAAATATGACACTAATTGTGACACTTTTCCTGTCCCTCCTCCACCATATAAACCTGGTATAGGCAACATATCACCTAAATGATGTACCTTCACCCAGTCAGGCATCCAGGTGATGGAGCCCTCCCTCTTCCTCCTCTTCCTCCTCCCTTCAGTCTGGCTGGGCGACATTGGGCCAAAGCCACCTCGCCCTGGGCAAAAATTCAGTACTAAAGAGTCCGTATAGATGGAGAGCTCTGCAATTCATCTGCCTGTCAGCCAGACTATCTCTCTCTTTATTTGTCTCTCACCTGAACATGCCCCTTTTGCACCAGCTTCCGCCAGGGGTTATTTTTAAACCCCAGCTCCAGAGAAAGGGCACTGCTGTTGGGATCAAGTTCAGGAGTGCTCAGCATTTCCGGGACCACGACAGCACAATGGCAGTTGCCTGCAGTAACTCTATCCTGCTCTTTAGGTGGAAGCTAACCAGCAATAGGGCTATTGCAAGGGCAGTGTTCTGAGAATTTATTTTTCAGGGGGGAAAGGTGTTCAGGGAGGTTTGAAAGATGTCGCTGCATTAGTGAATGTAGACCACACCGTTAAAGCAAAGCAATCTGGCAAAGTTGTAATATTCCAGTACTGAAGACATTTTCATGAGATACTCTGATCAACCACTTTAACCCTGTTAACAAGTAAATTTACAATGTTCCAAGGACATCTGTCAAGCCCTAAGGCAAGTGCACAATCAGTTCTTGTAGCTGAGGTGTTAGAAGTAGTAAAAACGGGCAAATTCTTGTATCTAAGTGACTTTGACAAGGACCAAATTTTGATAACTAGTCAGAACAATAGCAGTAGCAATAGCTTCCATGCAGTAAGCTTTTTGTTGATGTAGTTGTGTAGTTTAAACTGGTTGCTGCTTTTTTCAGACTCTCTATTGTTGATATTTTTTGTATAATACATTAAGGTGTTCAATGTTCTAGAAGTACAATGACATCAATGATATACTCACAAAATCACATCGCAATGCAAGTATCACTATATTGACAACACATAGTCTTAATGCCCAACCCTGCCATCAGGTCACTAGGCAAGGACACTGGTGTGTTTCTGGAACAGATAAAACACTGCAAGCTGAGTAAATGCTTATGTTGCAATGACCTTTAAATCCACAAAACATTTTAATCTAGTTTTGCAGCTGAAGATCCCCCCTAACCAGATTTAGTGATCAAGACAAAGAGAGAGTGGGAGAAACAAAGAGAGGGACACAGATAAGAGGTGACATTTTAATAAGCTGCTTAAAGACTCACTGAAAACACAGTTGCCCTAAAGGCCCTGAACTAGAATCAGTTAGCCATCAATTAGAAATAATTCATGAAAATGGTCAAGAATACAAACAGCATTAAGGCAAGATTGATAAACATTTTACCCTATGATGGCATGTATTAACAGCCTGCTGAATCCCAGCTCTGGATGCTATTAACATAGACTCCCATGTAAATGCAGCTTTTATAAGTCTTATACAATGGGTCCTCAAGTTACTTCAGGCTTCCGTTCCTCCGAACACAACATAAAACAAATTTTGCCGTAAGTCGGAACTCATGCATTTAATGATGGCATATATTTATTAAACATAAATAAGCATACATATAGCTAGCAATAACACAAGTTATTGTAGGTGTTTGTTGTGGGATGTGGCATGTTTCATGGGGAGCAATGCACTGTGGCCTTTGTAGTGTTTGGTGCAGAAAAACAGGTGGTTAATACAGGTGGAGTTGTAGTTAGTGGTGAGAGTGCGGGTAAAATAAACACATGGATCACATACACAGCAGTAATGAAATGAAACAGTTCCTGACCTTTACTGTAGAGTCAACCATATGCTTGGAAGCCTTAATGAAGTTTCCAAACAAGCAACACAAACGAAAGAGTGTAAATGGCACAAATCTGCATGACACAGGGGGTATTCGTCCCCGCCGCTTGGCGACTAGTTCTCATGTGAACTTGGCTTTTATGTCACAAATGCTGTGTTAAAAAAAAGAAAGAAAACAAAGCCACCAGCAATGTATGACATAAAATGGAGATTCCCTGTAGTTGCCAAAGTAAGTGACATAATTGAGTGGAGGAGGTATATGTTTTTCTCAGTGCAAGGAGAACCACCAGGGAAGTAATGTCAGGAGCCTAATACACTGATCCACAGAACTCATAGCAACAAATAGGACTGAGGCTCTGAGTTTCCGGTTTTAGCATGGCTCTCATCAGTGGTACTGCAGAGTGGTACTGTAGCAATATTTATCACACTTGCCATGGTGCACTTTCCGGTGCATTTTCCTGTCATCTGAGAAGTTAAAGTGCTCTCACATGCATGATATTTTTAGCATCTCTTTTGGCTTTAGTGGCTGTGTGTTAAGTGGTGCAGTTTTTTTCTGTAGCTCTGAGGTGACATGGATGCGTAAGCCTATTTAATTACAGCTAATTTATGTATTTCACTGTTTCATGCTGACGAATAGATTAAGACAGAATTAAAGGTAGACTTGCAAATATCTTTAATAAGACTGTGAGAATTACTCTCCAAGGTCCACTGCTTCAATTCACTTTTCACTTTTGGCCAATATTGCTCTCATATCCTATACCTTCAGTTTCATTAGTGTGTGTTGCTAAATTTGTTCATGCCACTTAAAGTAAACTAAACACTAACCTCCAGGACAACCTCCACCTGCCTCAGTCACCTTGAATGAGTGATCTCATTACAGGCATTTCCATGACAAAGCAATAGGAGAAAGTGGTTGGAATGAGTTAGAGGGCTGAAAGACAGAGTGAGGTCATTGCATTCTTCACTGGAGAGAAGAAGCAAGAGAATGAGCATGGTTGTTGTAGTTCTTACTATCAGGTTGTTTACACAAATATATATTGATTTTCCCCAAAAGGTATTGATGCTATGTAAAATACTGTATAGATAAAAGCAGCATGTGATTATTGCTTTAAGAAAAATGTCATAAAGGTAAAAAAAGATCATACAGAAATTGATGGCAGCAACACATTTAAAAAAATTTGGGACAAGGACAATGAAGGATTGAAAATCTTGTAAAATGCTAAAAAAAAAACCCACGTTGGATAATCTCATAAATAATTAGGTTAACTGGAAACAGTCCAGTAACATGATTGGGTGTAAAAAGAACATCCCAGGGAGGCAGAGTCTCTCATGTGTCAAACTGGGAAAGGGTTCAACACCAAATTAGCTGAATAAAATAATCCTAAAAAGGGCAAATCTTTAGAGGAATGTAACATCCCCAGTACATAAAATCAGTAAAGGTTTCCAGAGAAATCTCTGTACACAAGAGACACGACCAAGACCTAGAACTGGATGGCTGCATTCTTGTAGCATTCATGTGGCACTGCAAAAAACAGACCAAGTTCTATAATGGAAATCTCTGTATAGACTTAGGAATACATCTAAAAACCATTGTCTGAACAGTTCATCACTTTATCCACAGATACAAGTTAAAACTCTACCTTGCAGAAAAAAACATATATAAACATGACCCAGTGCTACTGTGGGTCTTAAATGAACTGAGGAAAAATGGTCCATTCTTCCATTGTCCAAATTGACTACGGGTCAGGGCAGGGAACCCTGGACAAGAGACCAACCCATCACAGGTAAGATAGACGGACAACCCTTCATACATATGGGCAATTTAGATTACCCAGTCAATTCCAACCACAAGCCTGTTGAAAACCCACATGTACAGCGTGCAAACTTCACACAAAAATGGCATTGAACCCAGGACCTTCTAGCTGTGAAGTGACAGCACTAACCACTGCAGCACCATGACACCCTACCCTGTGGTCAAAATCTTACATTCTTTTTGGAAATTGTGACTGGCAGACTATAGAAGAGGATTGTATCGTATTGTAGACATTTGTTCTCAAGTTGAATTTGCTGGAGCAGTCAGTCCTGAACAAATTGGTAGTCATTTGAAATCGGCAGCATTTGTCGATTATGTTTTGATAAAGTGGAATGACTTGTTTCAAATATTGTAGAGATGTTTTTAAATCTTTTGTTAGATTCATGTGCATTCGCAGCCTTTTCTTGAAGACATCAGATCGTTTTTGAGATCTTGGCATGATGACACCACATGCCTCATCTCAATTTTCTTTGAAACATGTTGCTAGAATCAAATTCTTAATAAGTATATATTTTTAGAACATATATCTCTATGATTTGTTTTAATTAAATATGAGTTGCATGATTTTCAAATCCTTGAATTTTGCTTTTATTTACACTTTACACAGTGTTTTTGGAAACAGGCCTCTGTATATCTACTGCTCTATCTAACCACTTCTTCCATGCATTATAATTTGTTTTTCTCTGGCAATGTAAATTGACAAGCATAAGAGAGCATCTGACTGCTGTGCACTTACGAGTGCCACTTAAGCCCCACTCAGTCTCATGGGCTGCCACTGAAGTGTACTCCTGCTGTTATAACTAATAATCAAAAAAGAGAAACAATATGCACTAAAGTAGTCACTGTCATTAGACATATGGCATGTCATATAGATACAAACGACAGCTCTGGTTACAGTAATGGAACATCTACATAATGGACTTCATCTATACATCACAAATATGGCATCCAACTAGTGCTGGTATAAAAGAAAAAAAACGTCTAAAAAATCTGCATCTATCTTCTGATACAACTCTGAAATCATTGTGCAGCTCTACATTTAAGTTCTTACAAAGCTCATTTTTGACACAGTGTTTATGTTATTTTTACATTTCAATTATAATGACCATAACGCAATTTTAGATGGCTTTTACAACTAAAGATCACAGATTTTACACAAAACTTACAGTAACCAATCCTTGTCCAAACAAATTTAATAATTTGAACACAATATCTATGTCTTTACATTGTTTGAAAATGTCATTATACATGGACAAACTGAAATGTTCTACGATGACTAGAAATAAAATTAAAAATCATTATTCCTTCTCTTTTCAAGATTCCATTTTGAGCATACTTGTAAGAGTTGTATTTACAGAATGAGTATATGCAGCATCACAAAATTAAAGGCTGTTTAAATAAAACTGTTATGCTATTTTTGGAACTGTTTATAAGAGAAAAAAAGATTTTCGCTTTTTCATGTCATAATTCACTGGTTTACTAAAACACTCATAAGAATTGTAACAATGGATAGATGTGTCTTGTTGGAGCTTTATGCATTTACTGTCTTAAGCAGTAAAGTCAGTAACCTCACTCACCCCTGTTCCCTTGTAACATCATTTATCACCCAATGATAGGCTCATAAATAACAGCAAAAGTAAGTTTACCCTCTGTGTGTGTGTGTGTGTGTGTGTGTGTGTCTGTGTGTGTGTGTGTGTGTGTGTGTGTGTGTGTGTGTGTGTGT
>JBBIGC010000007.1:7073821-7086341 GCA_037576955.1 Lepidarchus adonis
ACGCCCCGTGTCGCCCTCAGTGCCTGAAGTGGCCTGGCGGGGCGCTGCGGGCACACGGCGGCGTGCGACCCTTACAACCTCACTACACTCATATTCTGAGGGCAATTCATTTCCCAAAAAGGTGCTAAAGCAGACATATTAAAGATAGATAACTGATCTGATCTTGTGACAACATTTAAAAAAAACAATTTTAAGAAAATATGCAAATATCTCTGAAAAACGATATAAAGTTTAGTCCATTTTAAATGTTTTGGCTTAGTTATAAAAATATGTCCTAATTACCAGTAGATTACTTAATTACCAATGTAATAATTTGCAATAACACAGGGATGCAGAAACATTTCCTGCTGAAAAATAAATGGGCAAATTCCACACCCTCCTCCTGTTTCTCACATAGAGATGATGTATTAATTGAAGATGAGGAAGATGATGAGGATGATGATGATATCTCATTTTCAGGAAACAAAGGAAGGGCACTGACCTTAACATTACACAGGTGCAGCAGCATAATGACTCGCCAACTCAAAGCACATCAAATCCTGAGAAGAAGGTTCAAAAGTTATGTACACACCAACTCATGCATGCATTCTGGTTTCTCTCAGCATTTATCTGCATTTGTAAATTACTCAGAACACGAAGCCTCATTAAAAAAGTGTGAATATACATTTTCAGTGTTAGGCTTGCGCTGATGTCCAAAATCTACAGAAATAAAAACTTTTTTTTTTTTAAATGCAAAAGGCTAAAGGAGCACATGCATAAAATAAGATGTCATGATACACTTCTGTTATACTTACAAAAAAGTAAACTTTCACTATATATTTATAACTATTCATACATCACATGCATTTTTATCTTGATAATAATGTATTGTCCTATTGCCAACCCAAGCTAACAGAAACAGAAACAAAAAGAAATACATACATTTCAGAAGCATAAAACAAACGGCTATTGTAACATAAAAATATATGAATTTTAATATCAGTTATATTAATAAAATTAATAATTTATTTAATCAATAGAAGAGCAAACGATGTACAGCAGACATGCACCAAACAGGGTTCAGTAGTATCTGTCAATGCTTTAGTTTTATAATATTTATAAAAGATAAAGTCATTACCCTAGAATTAAGCATTTCACAGTGGACACTCTGGACCTATTATTGTACAAATGTGTTTTGCACATTTATACAGTATAAAGTGCTGGCATTCACTCTATATTTGTACTTATGAAGCCTAAGACACTGTATAAAAGTAGAAAAGCTCTCTCAAAATAATTATTACTTAAAATGGATTCTTTATCGAGTCTCTTGCATAACTTCATTCTGGATGGAAAAACTAAGTTTTACTTGGATGGCATAGATACAAAGCAGGCAGAAATTGACACAAATTAGATTTCAAGGATGTCTGAGAGGGAGAAAAAGTGCTCTATGATAACATTACAACCCTCAATAGCCAACAAGAAAATTATCTGACTCTTAGGCATGTCTCTCTACATTATTTACGTGGATTAAGTTGCACAGAATCATAGCTCATCATGCTGCTGATAAAGAGAGGGCACATTTCCACTCTATAATGTGGAGGACAGTTCACTTTTCACAGCACTGGACTTCCTGTAACAAGGCTAACTGAGCTGACCAAGATAAGAGACACCAGTAGGCCCATTCCATTCAGTATCAGGCTTATGTATATAGACATTGAAGTTAATGCTATGAAAGATCTTACTTTTCTGATAAAAATTTGAATATTTATATTTGGTTGAATAATTATTGTGTGTATTTAAGTGGAAACAACTAGAATTAAACAGTTTGGGAAACACACATTTTTCCTTGATTAATATTTTGAATGTAATTTAGATTTTACCATTTATTTTGACTGTTTGGCCAAAAACAGCAACATTTTCTTCTGATTCTACTTATAATGAAAATAATAAGCTTAATTAATAGAGCACTTTTCATACATCAGGATGCAGCTCAATGTGCTTAAGTGCTTACTTAGCTCAAAAATTCTAAAAAGACTATTGATATATTTGTCTATGAGAACTGTGGGCCAGTGTACAGTATCATATTATGTACATACAGTGGTGTGAAAAAGTGTGTGTCTGTTTTTTCTCCAGGTTCATCATCAAACAAATTTAAATATCAGTCAAAGACAACACAACTCAACACAAAATTCATTTTAAAGTGAAGGATTTTATTATTAAGGGAGAAAAAAAAAATCCAAACCTACAATTGTGTGACAAAGTTATAGCACCCTAAACCTAATAACTGGTTGAGCCACCCTTAGCACCAACAATTGCAATCAAGCATTTGTGATAACTTGCAATGAGTCTTTTACAGCGATGTCACTCATCTTAGCAGAATTGTTGTAGTTCAACCACATTGGAGGGTTTTTGAGCATGAACCACCTTTTAAATTTCATGCCACAGCAACTCAATAGGATTCAGATAAGGACTTTCACTAAGCCACTCCAAAGTCATTTTTGTTTTTCTTCAGCCAATAATAGGTGGACTTGTTGATGTGTTTTAGATCATTGTTGTGCTGCAGAACCCAAGTTTGTTTCAGCTTGAGGACATTCTCTTTCAGGAGTTTTTGGTAGACAGCAGAATGGTTCCATTTATCACAGCAAGTCTTCCAGGTCCTGAAGCAGCAATACAGCCCCAGACCATCACACTACCACCACCATGTTTTACTGTTGGTATGATGTTTTTTCTCTGAAATGCAGTTTTACTTCTACATCAGATGTAATGGGACACACACATTCCCAAAAGTAAAACTTCTGTCTTGTCAGTCCACAGAGTATTTTCCCAAAAGTCTTGGGAATCATCAGGATGATCTCTGGCAAAATTGAGCTGAGCCGTGTTTTTTGTCTTGGCACTCTGCCATGCAGGCCATTTTTGCCCAGTCTCTTTCTTATGGTGGAGTCATGAACACTGACCTTAACTGAGGCAAGTGAGGCCTGAAGTTATTTGGATGTTTTTGTGGGGTCTTGTGTGTCACTTTGTCACACAGGGTTATGTAGGTCTCCCTTAATATTAAAATCCTTTTTGGATTTTGTGTTTACTTTTGTTGTCTTTGACTAATATTTTAATGTGTTTGATGATCTATGTGACAAATATAGATAAAAAGAAATCAGGAAGGAGGCAAACACTTTTTTCACAACACCTTTTATATGCCCTTGCTAATTGCAACAATTATCAATGAACAGTTATAAAATGTATGAATTGAAAATGTGTGTGTTCATACTAGCATTATGTATAAATAAAACATTCTTTTTGTAATGTCACAAAAGCAGTTAACTGAACAAAATGCAGATATTGTGAACAAAGGCAGACACAGCAGCTTGCGTCACCTTTTTTGTTCTGCAATTAATACTAAATGTTTTTGGAATATCATCCAAATCTTATCATTTGTACAATACATTTTGATTAATATAATGCAAATGTCTGCATATAGTAATCTGATTCTAATATCAATTTCCAACCCTAGTTAAGATAATGTTGATGATGTACAATGCAGGTCATAAATGAAACTGTAAGTTGTACAAATTTCAGACTGTAATTTTAATATAAAAAAACAATGATTTCAGTTATAGATACAATATATTATAATTTTGAAAGTATGCAAAAATATGCCAATTTTGGAGTTCTAAGCACAATTTTTCCTTTCCATTTAACTTTACCATTGCCCACTGAACACCCAACAGATTTACTTCCAAAACTACATAGACTATATATTGGTTTCATAGATTTTACTCTCAATAATTGAGGGTAGTTTCTGTATAATAATCTCTAAAAGTAATAACCTGAAAATCTGCCAAACATGATTTTTGATGAAGCATTCTGCAAGATAAATAACATTAATCAAGCACAAGTAATGTATCATTCAGATCATACACAGTCTAAAATAAATCAATACAGAGGGAAAACCTTATGATTTTTTTGTGGACAAGAACAGACATATGCGCTGATGCACTTATTGTAACTAATGCTTTTCAATCACTCAGAGAATTCTTTTTTGTATTGCGCACATTTAATGCAATTGCATAGAGATCAACATGCCATCCCATAATGGGTGATAATTGACCAGAACATGCTAAAATAATGGAGGAAAATGGCCTTTTACTGGCATTCTGCACTGATGTCCTTTATTTCTCATTTATCTGCAATAATGCCAAGAAAATTGCATTCAAGTGAAATGGCTCCATTGCGCTGTCACATACACAATGGTTCTCTATTAAATTGAATGTGCTAGACACGTCTTGTGGCATAGTGGCAATGCTACAACTGAGCAGTGAGCACACAACTGAATTTTCAGCAGTAGAGGAAGACACTACACGCATGGGTGCACCACATTCAGGGATGCCTGTCTGCCTGCTAACCCACTGACATTACAGGATCAAACCCAATGAAAGAATATAATCAACATAAGATATTTGGTAATGGCTCATAGACGCACAAACATAGCAGTGCTCATCCAATCGTACAGTCAACTGACTGAAAGCCACATAACATCAAAGACAACACACAGCAGTGACTCACTGACACTGATGAAAGAAATCCATGTATCTCTGACACAGTAACGTCACAGGGGACAGGAAAATCTTAACATGTGTAAACAGTATTATTTGGTTTTTACCTGTTTGAACAAAGTGAATGCCAGCTGGTGTTTTTAAATAGTGGTAATAAACATAACTGTCTTCATATCACAGCAAAGGGCACGCACCGCCATAACAAGACATGATCTTTCCTCATCAATGCAGGAGCTCATCACACTACCACCACCCCATCCAGGTTAGGACTCCACGGGCCTCATTAATTACAGACGATAAGCAGCCACACCGCTGCTCCTTCTGACTTCGCAGCTTTCACAGCAAGCAATCACCAAGGGAAAGAAAAGTCATAGTGATCACTGCACTGCTCCTGCTATTGGCATAATTAACCCATATAGTCTCATTTAAGAAGAGTTTCAATTTGCAATGTGCATGCACAGCTTAGTGTGCTGTGTTCACAAGGCAGATTATGAATAATTAGCTTCAACCTCTTTCACTGGTCCTCCTCATGTGCTAGCTTTGCTCGCTTTTTGGCTCCCACCTTTTATAGAAATCAGAAGGTATGTGCATGTTGAGTTGTGAAATCATTTTTTTCTAGGTTAACAGTACCTGCATCAGCAAGACCATTAAAACAGTTCATTAAGAATATAAAAAGTGATTTATTTATTCAAATTGAGCAATTGATTTTCATAAAAAAATCACGCTAGCCCTAAAATAAAAGAAATCTAATATTTCCAAATAAACATATATGCACCTGCAGGGAGATGTGCCATTTAGTACATGCCTTCCAAACACTGTTCAGGCTGGCAGCTGGAATTATACAGAGGATGGACCTGGCTTTGTCTTTACTGAGTGCATTCTGGTTTGGAGACGTATCCAATGAATCTTTTACAAGGCTTTCTAGACAGTGAGCAGAAAAACTGTCATTATGTTGCTGTGCCTTAAGGTAGAGTAGGTTTGTAGAAGATTCACACATCAAAGAACAAAAGCTGCTTTGAGATCTGATATTTTGATGTAATTATAAAGATATTTGGTGTAATAAGGATTAAAATGTAACATTTTATGGAACAATTTATCTCTGATTATGAATCAAATTTTTATGAGACTAAAAAAATATACTAAATGCAATATTGTAAGCTGGTACTCCTAATATACTCTGTTTACAAAAAGATATTATTGCATATGCATTCACAACCATTTGCACCCGAATAGCTTTGTCTTGTGTAGTAGAATTTTGAATTGAAATAACAGGCCTAGATGACTTGTTACTACAGCACAATAAATGTAAGAGAGGAAATGAAGCAGCAAATCATTCTGCAGTGTAGAAAAACAAAAAGAAATAGTCATAGCACACTAGCAGAAATGATATGAACCAGTATGTTTAGAGAGCTTCCAGAGGAGAGGAATGTAGCGATGCGTGACATTGTTCATGTGCGCGTGTGTGGAGGCCTGCCACGTATATAGGTCAGCCCCTCTCATAAGGAGTTCTTACGAGGTTATCAACCAGCGCCTCTGGCAAACTCCTGTTTCATGTTACGTTTGGAGCTTTCTAAAAAGACAAATGAGTTTCATTACTTCAGACCTATAGTGCTTAACAGGAGTTCTTTCTAGCCTACTTTTTAAACACACATTAAGCACAGTTAGCAGAAAAGTTCATATATCATAGCTAGTACGTTTAACACAACAGCTGCATAGTGCTTGCTCTCTGAATCTGCAAAACTCAATCTGTGATTTAATCTTGTGTTTCATGGTGAATTCTTACTTAAAACTTAAAAGCTTAAAATTAAGTCCTAAGCAACAGAGGTGGGATGAGGTTCTCAAATACTTGGATGAAAATGTTCCAGCAACAACTACTAGAATACTGATAGCAGTATAGGTGCAGTAGTAGTTGTAGTAGTAACAGCAGCAGTAGTACTAGCTGTAGTAGTAGTAGTAGTAGTAGCAGTAGTTGTAGTAGAAGTAGTAGAAGTGGTAGGAGTAGAATTAGTAGTAGTAGTAGCAGTAGTAGTAGTTGCCATTGCAGTAGTTGTAGAAGTAGCAGTAGTAGTAGTCTTCATGGTATCAGTAGCAATTGCAGTAGTAGTTGTAGTAGTAGTAGCAGTTTTAGTAGTCATGGTAGCAGTAGCAATTGCAGTAGTAGTTGTAGTAGTAGCAGTAGTAGTAGTAGCAGTAGCAGTAGATGTAGTAGTAGTAGCAATAGTAGCTGTAGTAGAAGTAGCAGTAATAGTAGTAGCAATAGTACAATAGCAGTATTTGTAGTCGCAGTAGTTGTTGTAGTAGCAGTAGTAGTAATTTAGTAGAAACAGTAGTAGAAGTTTAAGTAGTAGTAGTAGCTGCAGTAGTTATAGTAGCAATAGTAATTGCAGTAGTAGTAGCAGTTCTAGGTTTAGTAGTAGCAGCAGTAGAACTAGTTGTAGTTGAAGTAGTATTAGCAGTAGTAGTGGTAGAAATAGTTGTGGTAGCAGTAGTAGCAGCGGTAGAACTTGTTGTAGTAGTAATTGCATTAGTAGTAGCAATAGTGATAGCAGTAGCTGTAGTAGTGACAGCAGCAGTAGTAGTAGATGTAGTAGTATTAGTAGCCATAGTAGTACTACTACTACTACGACTACTACTGATACTGATAATAATACTAATAATACAAATTATTATTATTATTATCAGCATCATCATAATAATAATAATAATAATAATAATAATAATAATAATAATAATAAGCATCATCATCATCATCATCATCATCATCATAATCATAAGTAGTATTATTATAATTGTTATTATTATTATATTGTTATTGTTATTATATTGTTGTTGTTTTTGTTATTATTATTATTATTATTATTATTATTATTATTATTATTATTATTATTATTATAACAATAATAGCTGTTTAATAAATAATTTCCTCTGTTCAATGTTAAAACTTTTAACCGTAATCAAATGTGATCTTTAGGCATAAGCAGAGTGATGCAGCCAAAGATGAGAAGGTCATCTAAACCAACATACATATTGGCAAATCATTCTCTGAGAAGGAAATAAAACTTATACCCATCTACTTCTGCAGTGATTAGTGGTTATTTTAAGTGTTAGCTCATCTGCAGTGATGCATGACTGGAAACAGCCAAGACATGAATTTACTCATAGCACAAATGTTATTGATTTTTTTTACGTGTTGCAATTTGATATGCTAGACAAGGCAGACTAGCAGACTAGCCAAACTAGCAGCAGCTTCTTACTGCAGTGTAAGGACCCTTACACTGCAGTAAGAAGCTGCTGCTAGTTTTGTGATTTGTATAAGAAAAAGTTCTGAAATTGCACTAGTGTGTTTCATTCGTTCATGTAGCTCACACAGTTTTGCTGCAAAGAAATCAAGTATAAAGAAAATAAATTAATGTATAAATTCATGGTTAGGGCACGTTCAGTCAAAAGTAAAAGTGCAGCCCTCAACATTAAAGCCTTCCAACACAAAATAAATATGAATTTTAAATACACATCTCTGTCTGCAAAATTGTCCTTTGTGTTACTGATCTTCCCTCACTCGTGAACAAGACCATGAGATATAAAAACTCCTCCACTTGAGGCAGCACTGTGTTCTCAACCCAGAGAGAGCATTCCACCCTTTTCCGGGAGAGAACTATGGCCTCGGATTTAGAGGTGCTGACTCTCATCCCCGCCACTTCACACTCGGCTGCAAACCACTTCAGTGAGAGCAGTAGGTCATGGCCCGTTGAAGCAAACAGATCACATCATCTGCAAATAACAGACCAGAGATTCTGAGGTCACCGAACCTGACCCCCTGCACCCCCTGACTGCGCCTAGAAGTTCTGTCCATAAAATTTATGAACAGAATCAGCGACAAAGGGCAGCCTTGGTGGAGTCCAACCTCAACAGGGAACGGGTCGACTTATTACTGGCAATGCGGACCAAGTTCCTGCTCCCCCTGTACAGGGACTGAATGGCTCGTAGCAGCGAGCCCTGTACCCCATAAAGCACATGTGAACATCCACAAAGCACATGTGAACTGGTTTGGCAAACTCCCATGCTCCCTCCAGAACCCTGGCCAGAGTGTAGAGCGGATTATATCTCTTGGCTGGCCTGGAAACGCCTCAGGGTCACCCCAGAGGAGCTGGAGGAGGTGGCCGGGGGGAAAGGGAGGTCTAGGCTTCTTTACTTAGGTTGCTGCCCCTGCGACCTGACTCCAGATAAGCGGCAGATAATGGATGAATGGTTACCGATCTTGTAGCCTGTCAGCACTGGTACATGCGTTTATTTTGGGTAGCATTTCTATGAGCTAAAACACTTTTTTCACTCTCATTAACCCAGACACTACTACATTAGAAGTGAATATTAGTTTAAGCTGACACTAAATATTAGTTGAATATTAGTATATGCATAATATTATAATATACTGAATATGCTGAATATACTGTATAGTAGTACACTAAATATTAGTTGAATATTAGCAGAGGCGGACAAAGTACCTAACTTCAGTACTTAAGTCAAAGTACAGACACCACTAGTCAAATGTTACTCCAATACAAGTGAAAGTCATACAGACAAATTTTACTTAAGTGAAAGTACAGAAGTACTCGCTTCCAAAAATACTTATTATTAAAACTACAAAGGTAAGAGATTTATTGCAGGTGTGCCCACATTTTTTGGCTTGTGAGCTACTTTTAAAATGACAAAAGGTCAAAAGGATCTACTGACAATAAAAATGCTATAAAAATGTATATCAAAGTTATTAGCCCCCCAGGAATTATGGAACATTTTTCTAAACTTCTTCCCAGTGTTTGCAGCACTGATTAAACTTGATAAAATCAAACAATCACCAGCGCTATTTAGTAGCTTTTTGTAATATAAAATAAAATTTCAAGCTTGCTTTATATTAAAAATAGAAAAAATTTAGCCCCATGCGATGTTTGCTTTCAAAACAGACCCACAGTACTTAACCAATCAGTTTTGAAACCACACCTGTGCAGTCAATTGGCTTCTTAACAAAACCTGAAGTCCAATGGCTTCCTTTAACATTTGATCAACATAAAAGGAGCAGGGCACTTGAACACAAGAGGGATGACTGTTGCTCACCATGCCAAAGACAAAGGAAATCAGTCTTGAGCTCAGAAAGAAGATAGTAGAGGCTCATGATAAGGTGGAAGGTTGTAGTGTCTTTCCAAGCGATTCACAGTCTCCAGAACTGCCGTACGTTGCATCATTGCCAAGTACAAGGAGACAAATTCTGTAAAAAACAAACCATCAACCATCAACCCTAGGACCATCAACCCTAGGCCATCAACCCTAGGACTAAGTTCCCACAGTTAAACATGGTTGTGGGAACATCATGCTGTGGGGATGTTTTGCACAGGGAGCCTTGTTTTAGTGCATGGCATCATGAATATGTTGACATTTTGAGGGAGAATATGCAGAAATCTGCTTGTAGTCTAGGCTTAGGTCATCGCTGGGTCTTCCAACAAGACAATGACCCAAAGCATACATCAAAATTAGTCCAACAGTTCCTCAAGAATACCAAAACCAAGATACTGGAGTGGCCTGTACAGAGCCTAGACCTCAGACCTCAATCCTATTGAGAATCTGTGGCAGGTGCTCAAAGTGAATGTCCATGCTCAGAAACCATCCAATTTGGAGCAGCTAGAACAATTTGCAATGGAAGAATGGGCCAACCTAGTAAAGAGATTGTTGTCAGTTGTGACTACACTATTGACTATTAATGGCCAGGGGGCTAATAATTTTGGATGTCTCATTTTTGCCTTTTCTTGTTTCAACTTGGTGTATCAATAAAATATCCTAATTAAACTTAGTTGACATTGTTTTTTATAGTGTATTTGTTTCCAAAATAACAAACACTTGTTGTTAATGGTGATTTTCATGGAGAACTCAAGTGTTGTCTAATTTCATAAAGGGGGCTAATAATTTTGGCCTCATCTGTAAATGTAGTGAAGTAAAAAGTATGATTTTGTCTTTCCAATGTAGTAAAGTGAAAGTTTCCTAAAAAAAAGACTACTCAAGTAAAATACAAAAACTGTACTTAAGTACAGTACTCAAGTAAATGTACTTCTTTACTGTCCGCCCCTGAATATTAGAATATACTGAATATTAGTTTATGCTGACACAATATATTCGCTGAATAGTAGAATGTACTATATATAAGTTTCAAGTAAATATTAGTTGAATATCAGTATATGCAGAATATTATAATATACTGAATATGCAGAGTATACTGAATATTAGTACACTAAATATTAGTTGAATATTAGTATATGCTGCATATAGTGACTATTAGTTTATGAAAGATGAGCTCAACCATCTAGAGGAAAAACTAAAACATTTAAAATAAGCAGCAGAACATCATAAGCTGAGAACAACTTGGGAGATCATGAACAAGATAAGTTGAAAAGTCAAAAACGTCAACAAGAGGAACATGAAGAATGACCACGGCGAGAGCACTGGAAGGCACAAGAACTCGTGGATATGAATATGGAGGGAATACTTCAGTAAACTCCTTAATAACGACTGCACCTGAGGCCATACCCACAACAGTAGAACAGCTCAAGAACAACAAAGCACCTGAATGCGACTACACGATATCCACAGAGGCCCTCAGGTATGGAAGAGGCGAGCTGATCGATAAACTCACTCGCATATGCAACATGGTCAAGCAGGAGAAAGCTCCCAAGCAGTTCACCACCAGCCTCATAACACCCTTACCGAAGAAAGGAGATCTGACTCTCATGAGCAACTACAGAGGGATCAGCCCAATGTGGCGGCCAAAGTCTACAAAAAGGTAATCTTAAATTGAATTAGGTAGACGACAGTAGACGGCATCCTAAGAAAGAACCAGATGGGCTTTAGGCAAAGCAGAAACTGTACAGAACAAGTGCATATACTAAGGAGAATCATCGAAGTGGCCAAGGACAAAAACCTGTTCCTCTACATCACATTCATAGACTTTAAGAAGGCTTTTGACTCCATAAACCAAAAAGTAATGCTTGCGATTCTATGTCACTATGGAGTCCCAGAGAAGCAATCATGACAATCTATAAGAACAGTAGGAGCAGAGTAATAGTGAATGGCAAGCAGACAGATGAATTTGAAATAACAACGGGCGTTCTACAAGGAGATACTCTGGCTCCCTTCCTCTTCATTATTTGCATCGATTATGTTCTTAAGCGAGTGGAGCAGCAACTCCCCCAGACAGGCTTTACAACATATCCACTAAAGGCATCCAGAGAACCGGAATTGAAAATTTTTGATCTCACCTTCTTGGATGACATAGCACTACTCAGCGACGCCTTCCGAAATGCTCATATTCAGCTAACTGCAACATCTAACTTAACCAAAGAAATGGGTCTAGTAATCAACACCAAGAAGACCGAGGCACACAGCAACCAAGAACATGCAGGGCTTGACATGGCTATTGATTCCCCGGAATTCCTAGAAGTAGACTGAGAAAGGATTGAGGGGGTCAATAACCGAAGTTCCTTCTCCTTTGACTAAAACCGATATAAGAACATGCCAAGGCAGACTTGGGGTGCCTTCCGGAAAATGAAGGACATTTTCAAATCAAAGTCCGTTCAATTATCACTCAAGATCAGCATATTTAAAGCATCAGTACTGTCGATTCTTCTCTACGGCTGCAAAAGTTGGATTCTAACAGAATCTAGAGAAAAAACCCTGAACAGCATCTCCACAGATTGCTACAGAATCATACTCAACACCAAGCGCCTTGACAAGAAACGGCATGAAAACATATATAGGATGGTCCCTGAAGTGCCACTCATCATCACAATCCAATAGCGACAGCTCAGATTCCTTGGACATTGCTAAAGGAAGAGCGAGGACGAGCTCGTCAACCAACACGTGCCATACAAGCCACAAGAAAGTAATGAGAAGTCGAGGAAAGCCGTGAACACAATATCACCAGTATGTCGGAAAACTGATCAAGAGGGATGGGGGGG
>JBBIGC010000007.1:7143634-7163686 GCA_037576955.1 Lepidarchus adonis
CACACACACACACACACACACACACACACACACACACACACACACACACACACACACACACACACACAAAGAGAGAAGTTGGGTTAAGAGACACAAGACACCTTCTTCAAAATATTTCAGGACTGCGTCTCATTTAAAGATTGATTAAATTATTCATCTGTGGTTTGGCACTGGTCTTATGTTTTTCGGTGCTGGCAGTAGAAACTGTCACATCAAAACTGCAGGAAGAAGAAAACAGAGCAGATGTAAGATGTATCACATTAGATTTTCTAACAATCTGTGATTTGGAAAAAGTGGGATTTTAGGATTCTGCCAGTCTGACAAATGTACAAACTAGTGCCAAGTCTGACTAACTGTTTAACCGTTCATCAGGTCTGGCAGCAGTCAGATTCATGTTACTCCATTGTTGCCTTAAAACCCCGCTCATCCCAGCCCAAAGAGCCGTATCGCCATGGCAACCCAGGTGGTGGATTTGTAGTTCTGCAGTGACTAAAAAGGAAAGAACAGTAACAGTGGCCGTAACGCTCTCTGGACTAAAAGCACAAATATAGATTACATCTACACATGCACACAGGTCATACCCCCACCTCCACACACCCAGGATAAAAATCTGCCCTGCTCTGCCACACTGTAACCAAATGTGCAATCTTACAAAACAGATCTGTTAGATTAAGGTGAAGTAGCCTTTCTTGCAGGGAAGGATGTCAATGCCAGAGCCCACAAATGACAGCTCAGCCTCACAAAATTGTCAATTTTCTTTCAATTTCATTTTCTAATGAAAGACACAGGCTAAGTGTGATTGGCTGCATTAACACTATACAGCTTGGCGATACTGTAGAGAAAAATAGGACAGATGTATTGTTAAATAAAAAAATAGAAATATACAGTGGAATATATTACAGTATGACATTAGTGTTAGTGACACTGCTGACAAACGTATAAAGCACATACAGCAACTGGAATAGATTTGGAAATTGGTATTTAATGACTTTGCATGTGAATCCGGGACCACCTGCACAATGCTTTACACAGTCAGGTGCTTTCACACATAAGAAACATTTGTCCACAGCCATTGGCCTCGTTCATCCTGAAGGCAGATATCTGATTATAGAGGCATAATGATGAATGGAAATAGAATGAGGAAAGAAAAACACATGAATTCGATATTCATGCGCACCACAAATGTCATTATCGTTATCATCATACACTAGACATTAGCATATAAACCATATGCAAAACATCAAGTGGCTGTTTCCTAAATAAGATCCAGCATTCCAAACATGCTAATATTGATAGCAGTGCTAATAATGTGTGTTAATGTATTTAAAATGATCTCAGAATCAGCCTCTGCAGTTGTTTATGCTGAGAGAAATGTAGTTAATTTGTAATTATAATGTTCTTTCCATGCAGGTTCATTTTGCACTGATATATTCCGAGGTATTACAGTGCCCTATGCTAATACATCCCGAAGTCTTTAGCCTGGACGTAAATGGCCTCCATGACTTGACGGCAGCTTACAGAATGAGGAGAAAATGAAAGTGCAGGGGATTAAGTACAATCTGTACAAACCTTAATTATGCCTATGGATAAGAGGAAGGGCACTCTCTTTTTCAGGTCGTCCATGCCTTTGATTACCTACATTCTGCAGGGCAATGAACATTCATATTTGTTGAAGGGGAAAGAAAGGGGGAGGGTGTGAGGGATCTGCAGTACTTGAGGCTGGAAAATAGTGTGTTGCTGTTGCCATGCTCTCAATCACTTCACCATTGCATCTTGAGTCATCAGTCCATTGTGTGTGGCCTTATGCATTGATTCAGCGTTTTCTCACCAATCTCCCAGCTCACTGGGGCTTACAGCATTGGCATTTCTGTCCATTGAAGCACAAGCGCATTCTCTCAAGTGATATTTCTCTAGACGGTATGTAACTATAGTTTGACTCCTTAGGAGTACAGGGCAGCGTAATATCTTTCATAACTGAAGTTAACTCTGATGAAGAATAATCTCTTCACTCATTGAATACAGCTCATTAAGATGTAGACTGTAATGATGGTACCTCAATAAGCTGTGACAGTGCATGCCACATACGTGGCACCAAAGGGAGCGAATAATAAAATAATTAAATCGTAGGTCTTTTTCTCAGACTCTGAGCCAATTCCTCTTTCAGAAATCTGCTAAGTAGGCCTGTTCTCCACCAGAAGGGCGGGTGAAGGCAGGAAGCCAGCTCACAACAATTCTTCCTAATCGTTTTAGCGGATTACACTAGTAGACCAAGCAGCTAACAACTGCCAGCAACAGACGATAAGCACTTGATAAGGGAGGAGTTGAGGATAACTCCTAATAATGTCAACATTTTGCCTAAAATCAATGTTTGCTTTACTGAATTAAAAGAATATGCTGGAATAATGGCCCTTGCTTGTGTGACTCACTCAGAGCAGGAACATGCGGCCAGGGCATCTGTTAGATCAAGAAACACTGAACCTGTAGCCTCGGGCTAGCAAGACAAACTACGCCATTGGGCACTTCATCATTTTGGCCTTCTCTGCTCCTCAGGAGTAAATTCCTCATTTCCTCTGCATCCCTTGTCCACTTACACCTCGCCAGGGAGTATAGCCTGGGACACAGCAACCATGGTTACCTGTATCAGATAAGTCTTGACTTGCTGCAGCCACTGAAAGAGTATCTGCAAATTATGAATTTCTGTTTGATATTTAATCAATTACAATAGTTTTGTTATTATTATTATTATTATTATTATTATTATTATTATTATTATTATTATTATTATTATTATTATTATTATTATTTCTTACAAAGAATACAGAGAAAATACTATGCAAACTTTAGAGACGCACAAAATACTTTGATAGCCACTTTCAAAATCATATATCACCTGATTGAGGAGGCCCACAAATGTAGACTTCAGTATCTGCTTAAGGATTTTGAGAGATTGTGCACTGGAGAATGATCTCAGCCCCTTGCCACGTGTTCTCCAGTCTCATACTTCAGACTTTTCTCCTTCATTCTCACTCACTGGTGAAACTAGCTGCCTAGACACATCAGAACTGAGACTACCTTCAAGAAACAACTCAAGACTCAACTGTTACTACCTCAGCATCTAAGTCCAACAATAAAGTTTACTTTGACCTTGACTTTGATCAGATACATGTAATCTACAGATGAGACAGCTTCCTACTTTTGTTCATATTACTTGTAACAATATAATTAAAAGATAGTACTTGCGTCTTGCTTTATCATTTGGGAATAAGCAGTTAAAACACTTAATGTCAGTTAAAGCTGAAGCACTTAATGACAAAGAAGAACGTCCTGGACTTTTAGCACTACCAGATATTAATAGACCATGTTGTTTATACAGTAGCACTTACCGTCTGTTTAGAATTAATCATAAGCACTTAATGATGATGTAGAATGTGTTTCTCTTTCAGATAGAAAAGTTATAGCACTTATTGTCTGCACTGTTGTAGCACCTGCACTGTTTTCTGTGACTAAGAAGATTGTATTGAACTCCCTGTAAATCGCACATTAATGTTGTCATGTCTGCATTTATGCTTGATTGTTCCTGTACCTGGACGTCACTTTGAAGCCAAATGAATAAATGAAAATGTAAAATGTAAATATCATACTGTATAGCAATGTACAAAAAAATGTAAGAGTTGTGATCTTTGCTTAATAAAGGGGTATATCTATCTAGGTTACTCCCATTTGTTAAAATAAATAAATAAATAAATAAATAAAAAATTCATTTTTTTAATAATGCTTAATAATTGTGATATTTTTGAGTCTTAAAATGGTATGGCTATTATAGCCAAACATGCTTTTGGTGCCTAATGGACATTCTCATGTATGTTTTTGACAATGTATCATGCTGCAATTAGTAAACCAAGAGCATGAAATGGTATCCACTTAACAAATTATTGGTCATTGTCACTACTGGTGATTAGTATTTGACTGCATGTGTACTGCACATTAACTAGGATTAAGATGCCATGAAATCAAATGTCAAATATATGGTAGCTGGAAAATAACGAAAACACCATCCAGGCAGTAATACAATCTTGGGCTGTCCTTTGTTTTCTTTGAAAAGTATTATGCAGGCTTTGAACAAATTCTAGTGGGCAGTAATGTCAGGCAGCCTCTTGTGACATTGCATACAATGGGTTGTTAATGTGACAGAGAGAGCTGCATTTTTAGGTGCAAACTGATTGCGATTTCTTTAAGTGCTTAGATCACTTAAACTGACGGATTGCTTTTAATTACAGTTCAAGTTTTCATACACTTTCCCTCTCACTTTGTTAAACCGCTTGGTGCTGATACAAAAAAGCACAAAATAAATGTCTCAGAATACGCACTGAGCTCCCTCTTCAGACTTGCAGCAGAAGGCATCAGGAACATTTCTATGGGAATTTCTACAACATGTTGCAAAACAAGAAAATCCTGTGTAGAGCTATTTCCATGTTAGCTTGTGCAGATGATATGAGTGACAGCTCTGTCATGTGGCTGAGTCTTTGTTTCCCCATGGACATCACAGGGATACTGCAAGTTAGACAACTGACAAAGCACTTCATACCAGCATTACTGTTGTAAAGAAAACATATTCTGCTTCCTATCAGTTTACAGACAATAGTAAGAGAATTCCATCACATTCTTTCTTGAACATCTTTAAAGACTGGGAAGCATGGCTAGTTATCTAATCTTGCTAGCTTCATAAATCATGTTGCTTTGCTTTGTTAATTTAAAGGACCCTTGCTGCCCTGGCAAGGAATCAAACCCAGCCTCTGCCTCACAGTATAAAAGGTCTGGATTTGATTCTCTGTTGGGTTAGCTAAGTTCTTTTCTTTGAGGAGTTTGCATTTCCCCCCTTTTATGCTGTCTGTGTGGGTTTCCTCCAGGTAACACATGCATTCTAGGATTACCATACCTGTCAGTGACCTTGACCAAGGCATTGGCAAAAAGACGGATGAGGGAATGTTGAGAAGAGGGATGCTGGGTTCTCTGAATGTGGCACTTACATATAAAAAATCTGAGGAAAATTGTAACAATCACTTACAAAAATAAATGCACACATATAAATGCACCTAAATATTCTTAAATGTTCTTTCTCTTTCTGTGCATTCTTCATTTCATGTAGACCACCCATAGTGGATGGAATGAGTCCCACAGGTTCTTGGTAATTGTGCTAGCACCTGAATTTCTCTCAAAATCTTTTCCTTCATTTGACAGACACTGGAATTATTATTTGTTGTGTTGTTCCTGAACAGAAGAGATAGACCCCTTCAAACACATCAAAAAAGTTTCTAAACTTCTATGTCTTGCATGTGCATCTGAGCGATTCTTTTACACTGCTGTGTACCTCATTACACAATTAAACAAAGAACATATTTCATACTTCGCTAAGCAATTCACAATGAGTGACTTGTCCAAGTAAGCATGAATGTTGATTGTGATTTTCATACCTCACACTGTCCACCCACATGTCCTGATTCTGTGTGACTACCTGTGTGAATACAAACTTTCTATCCTGTTATTACATAATGTCTGCTGAATATATAATAAAATTGCATAGATAGTTCCTGAGTTCTGTTGTGACAAGCTCTTTTCACTTCACCCTTTGAATAGACACAGTTTGATTGTACAGTGGGAAATCTTATACATTTTTGAGGTGAAAAATGCACACAACAGCAAGATGTCTCTGACAATTACTGCTGGGTAGAGCTGATACAATTCTATATCCTATATCATAATATTTTTCATCTATATAATAGTATTATTATGATATTATGCCTTCTGGGGGTATTATAAACAGTCCTCTTCTGGGTTTTTTGGGGTAGGGTGGGGGGGTGGGGGGGTATCCATATTTTGAGTTTCTATTCTCGTGCTTCAGTTTTTTGTTTATGGAAATGAACTGTGAAGCATTGAAAAAACAAACAGTATATGCATGTTTTGACTCTTATGGGAATCTTGCAATTTTCCATCTTGTTCCACCTTGTTCCACCTTGAGTTTTAACAATATTATTAATGAAATGCAGAATTGTCTGAATGAAGGGGCTCTCGTAAGTGTTAACCAGAAAGCATATACACAGAAAGGAAACGGTTTAGTTTTCATGTATTTTGAACTGGTTTTCATAACACTGTGAAACAGAAAACAAGTTACAGTCTTTTTAATTAAACCAAAAATATATAATAAATATATATAAATATATAATAGTATAATATTTTGTGATGGCAATACCAGTAAACCAGTGGAAATGATGCATCACTCAGTAGTTCAACAAGTCAAGGTCTCTAATGGCATCTTTCACTCTAAACCCCCAAATTTGACCTCTGTTTATGCTTACTTACCTAATGCTCCTGCTTCAGAGCTATAACTGCATGGGTCCAGAAAAGAAATGCATGACAAGGGATTATTGTAGTCTAGTAAATCAGGTTTAAAGTCTTTCTGTGTTAAGTGGTGGGGGTTCATTTCAAGCATCCGATTTCCATTAATTAGAATTTCCTGTCAGGTTCCTGCATGGTTGCGATGCAGGATGGCACCGGCACGCCTGCGCACAATTTAAGAACCATCCAACCCATTTGTCACATCGAGTCTCAGCAAGCTCCTCTCACCCACCCTGGTACATGGCATCAGCATTATGGTAATGATTCAGCTAGAGGAAAGAGCAGCAGAGCTACAGTTTTGTGAGTTGTGTATGTGTGTATGTACAGAGAAGGAGGGTTTACAGGGACGCGTGGGTGGGAGTCTTTTTTTCCAACATGTCACTTGTCGCATTTAAATGTCCTCCTTCCCTCCATTTTGCCCCATCACCCTAAATCGATAGCGACGTGTGTGCGAAAGCAGTTTAGACACTTTGGCAGCACACTGCAACCCAGTGAAGAGGAAAAAGAAAAGTGTTTGAAACAAGCTATTACATTTCTAATATGCAGCTTTGAATCACAGCCACTCCAGTTGGCATCATCTTGCCAGTCCTGCTGTATGTTAAGACAAATGAATTGCACTACATAATTATAATACAGGCCATATCATTTATGGACATTTATTTCTTCTTTCTCCTTTGTGCTATTTGAAGCATGGAAAGCCACGGGTTGCAGGATAATTAAAATGGAACTGTTGGCTAGGAAACAGAAAGACACTAAACATTAGAAGTGTTAATAAGAATGCACTGCATTATACCTGCAAAGTGAATAATCTACAAAACTTAATTTCCACTCATGCTCTGCTGTGTTGATTTGGGCTGTATTTTATAATAATGTTGGAGCGCAAAGAGCATAGATGAATAGAGAGCTGCAAGACTGCCCACTCCCTTAAATACAGGTGCGGCTTTTTATATTTCTGTAGAACAATGTGAGGAAAGAACCTTCACAAACTAATCTGAGATCATGCAGGGTCAATGTCCAGTACTTTCTACCAATCTTCTATATGTTATACCTAGCATTTAATAGAAACTCTTTCTGGAAATGTTAAAAAATTTGTAAACCTGCAATTTGTGAACTCTTTAAATGGTACTTTTTATTTAAACTTTATGTAAATGGTAAATGTCCAGTATTTTATTTAATTTTGGACCAACATGTGTGTATTTAATGAATATCAAATAAAGGTGCATGTCAACAATTTTGAATATCACAAAAAAGTTCAATATTTCTTGATATTCCGTTCAGAAAGTAAAATCCAATATACATAGATTAAAGCCTTTATTTATTGGAATTTAAATGATTATGGCTTTATTGTGCACAGTAACACCCTGGTGGTTGAACCAGCTTTTGATTCCTTTGGCAGTGTGGGCAGGTGCCAAGTCCTGCTGGAAGATGAAATCAGCATCTGATTGTCCGCAGAAGGAAGCATGAAGTGCTCTAAGATTTCCTGGTAGAGGTTGCATTGACTGTGGACTTCAGAAAACACAGTGACCAACACCAGCAGATGACATGGCCCAAATCATCACTGACTGTGGAAACTTCACACTGGACTTCAAGCAATGTGGATTCTGTGTCTCTCCTCTCTTCCTCCAGACACTGGGACCTTGATTTCCAAAATGTAACATTCATCTGAAAAGAGGACATTGGACACAGAGCAGCAGTCCAGTGCTTTTTCTCCTTAGCCCAGATAAGACACTTCTGACGTTGTCTCTGGTTCAGAAGTGGATTGACATGACAATGTGACATTTGAAGCCCATGTCTAGGATTCGTCTGTGCATATTTTGTTTGGCAATCTTCTCAAGGCTGCGGGTGTCCCTGTTGCTTGTGCACCTTTTCCTTCTACTCAAATTTTTTATTAATATGTTTTAACTTTTTAATGATATTTAAATTTCTTTTAGATGCACCTGTATATTTAATGCATATTGTACATTTGCACAACTGATGTAAATCTTTTTTGTCATTATGTTTGCACATAGTGAAATTTTGTTTGACAGCTCTCAGCTTAGTGCAATACAATATAATAATAGTGCAGTATAGTCATTATGGTTTTATAGTGATTGATTTATACCAAGAATAGTATGTTTCTGGAATTATACACACAAATAAATAAATGTGAATGTACGTTAACCAACAAGAAACGCTTTTTAAACTGACTCTTCTAACTGACTAATTAGACTGAAATCAACCACTAACCAATTCTAACTGTAATTGTATTTGTTTTATGTAGAAACTATATTGGGATGTGTTCATGATGATAGTAGGGGTGTTGCAATTTTTAGGTAAAACATGGATATTATGATTTAATATTAAATACGATAGTATTGATTCTTTCCTTGCCAGCTGGACATGGAGAGGCAATTAAATAAATTTAGAGACAGAAAAAGTCAATGCAATTCACTGAAGGACTACAGATAAAACTAGAAAGATTTAAATGGTATAATATAATCAGTCTTGCTTATTGAGCTAACAATATAAAAACTGTTAATTAAAATATGTGGTTATAAATATACAATACAAGCAAAAAGGGAATTATTAAAAATAAAAATGTAATAAAAACACACTGTGGATAATCATATTGAACTATTAGCAATTATCACTGAGAAAAGTGTGAAAATATTCCCATATAAAGCAGTTTTTATTTAAATAAATTTTGACTGTGCCACATTTGTACAGTATATCAGGAAATAACGGAGTATTATATTTAAGATTGTACTCATGACTAAATGACTAAATGGAATTACTTGCAGCCAAAGTAAAAAAATATATTCTTGAGCTAAAGCTGTCTTAAACCCATTGGATGGATTGCTAACTTGATATAGACAAAGCCTCTGACAGATAACCCTGAATAGTACTGGGGCAAGATTGCATTTTATTGCATTTTTATTTATTGTATTTTTGCAGAGTATATTCAAACAGTCAATATACAAGTCAATATGTTTCTGTATAGGGTAAATATAGATGACATCTTTTAAAAAAAAGCCTATTTAATTAATTACTGTATTTTATTAGTAGCGTCAAATCAGCCATTATGTCCTGCTGCTCTCACTACTAGCAACAAAGAAGAAATAATCATATCAAATCTGTACATATAGAAGGTATTTTTCTGCTAAATACTTAAATTTGTGCTGCTTGGCACGACACTCTCTGTTAGCCTCTGTTAGACTTAGATTTTCATTTAAATACAGTTTCAAAGAGCTTCAGAAAATGCCCTTGACCAAAGGAGAGGGCGTTGCAATGTTTAATGAATATAACTGTTTTAAAACAATTTGTCACGTTCTTCCTTTGTTAATCAGCATAGAGTTTAGGCACTGAGTTTACATTGCATTCAGTTTTTTATGTTCTTTCTATTCTTTCTATTCTTGCATGTCCTTCTGCTAGGTTATTTGAATGCAGGGCTGATAGTGTGTTAGAACAGTGGGATTAAAATTGTGGCTTTAATTGGTCTTGTGCTTTTTATCTGTATATTGATGTGCTTGATATTGATAATGTGCACTCTCCAGCTGGTCTGTCAGTAGAAGTTTTCTTCTTTAACAATACTGGTTTTGATATGAGGACCGATGTTGGACTTGGTCATTTTAATAGAGTGATGCCACACCACTGATTTTTACATATATATGTATTTTATTTATGAAAAGAACAGGTTTTTGGTGGAATTACTGGAGTTAATGGAGAATTACTTCAGCTCAGCCTGGGCCAGCAGATGCTTCTACTAGTAAGATTTGCCTTGTCTGTCACAGATATGGAGCATCTCAATGAGCCCAAAAAGAGAATACATTCGTTCACACTCAACCTTAGTCTTCCACTTTACACCTTTTGTGTCTCTTTTCTGTTTGACAGTATATTTCCATAATGACAGGCATGCAAGAGCATGCTCACATTGATGCACACAAGTACGGCAGCTTTCGGCTTCTTGAAATCTACAGCATACTCAGCAGAGCATTGAACATCTCCACTGCCGCTGACACTGCACGACTGTCCCAACGCTGTGTACTGCTCTATGTTGTCATCATTATTGAACTTCAGACTGAACAGCTAAGCCTCTGTCTCTCTCTGTCTCTCTCTTTCTCTGTCTCTCTCTCTCTCTCTCTCTCTCTCTCTCTCTAGCCAGTACATAATTAAATCAGCAGTCTAATTGTCACCCATGAACTGATCTACCAGAGATAGACTCATATATGTGTATGTAGGTGTGTTACTGTAATATGACATTCAGTCAATGAGAATTATTTACACTAACCATGTCAAAAGTGTCTTTTATTACACAGTTATGAAGCTAGTGGTGTAATTTATTGCCCGTTAATAAAAATGAATAGCGAGCAGCTTTGCCACATGGAGCTGAGACACAGATCATAATTAGAAATATGTTATATTTACCTTACATTTATTCACTGAGGCAATACATTGCTATTTTAAAATTCTGAAAAAGTGAATGAGCAAATAGTCTGTATAAACCTTGTGTGTATTAATAGAATGTAAACGTAACCTAAACTTTATTCCTAGAAGTGAATGAGATCAGATTTAGTGACGGAGTGACAATAATAATGGCCATTTTCCCTTAATGTCAGATTCACTAGACAAAGTAAATGCATTAAGTGGGGGTACTTTCAGTTAATTTTTTCATATTTTCATTATCATTTATGCATTTTTATCATGTGACCAGAGTTTAAAATGGTTTCAACTGACTCATAAATTCCACAGGCTTTTTACAGAGAAATTATGTGGGGTCTGTTGAAAATCTAATTCAGGCAATTGGTCAGCACAGTTCCATTCAAATGCAAAATGTAGCCCACAGCAAATGCCTTTTATGGTAATAGATATCAGGTTCACTATTGTATTTCATTTCTTACGTGCACATTAACTTATTATGGCTTTGCCTATGAATTCATTCCACTGCAAACTGGAACTCATATGTACACAATTCATCACAAAAATCTGCTGTGAACATCATTTATAATTATGTTAAAATTACATTTGTAATGCAGAAATGCACTTTGTCAATGGCCGACAAGTTTCATGCTATGTTTTGTATTTGCACTTAATGCAGTACAGACCATTGTAACTAGCTAGTAAAAAGTCTTCTCCTGTTGCTTCACACTGTTTGCCCAAAGGAGTACAACTAAGAGGAATGAGTAACTGACCAATATATCAGATCTATAGGATCCATCCATGTAACAGTATAAAAGCAGTTTGCTGTTGGTGAGAAGGCATGTCAAGTTGTAGGACATCTATGTGTAAAAAGGATGGGGGCAACATTTTGGGGACAAAATAAATTAATCACCTGTAACTTTAGGGGTTAACTGCATATTTACACATATTAGACATGCTATAGTTAATATGGTTACACACAACTTTGCTAATATTTAACAAATGGCCGAGTTACTTTTAGGCCTTAATATCCAGGTGTAAAATTCCCAGGGTGCAACAGTTAATTCTTTGATGGAAATGGATCAAAATGGCTTTAAACAGACCACAGATTTACTTTGGAATTCTCTTGATTGAACAGTTGTTTCTGGAATTAAAAATTTGGGCTTTGCCGTTTGGTTTTCATTAAATCATGATTCATGCTAAGCATTCTAATTACCTAGTATAAAAAAGCCAGGTAGTAAAAGCGCTAGTTTGCTAGCATACCGTTAATGTCCTGCCAGAACTACAATATAAATTAAGCAAGCTAACTGGAGACAACATTTACAATAAATCATTAACTTTTACCGTCAGTTAACTATCTACATTGGGCTTTTACTACTTAACATACTGATATGTCAAAGTTAGTGTCATCTATTTTATGTCTATTTGTCCACAATGGATAAATGTTATACAGCTAACGAAGAAAGACTTTTTCTGGACCGTTATTATCTTTTTGACTTTTACAACAAGACTAGAATACTCATTGTATTCAATAACTGTTTTTGATAATGATACTGTGTTCTACATATAAAGTCATAGAAAGACAAAGCACTTGTGAAGGAGTGAATGTTTCTGTGTGAAAGTATAGAAAGGAAATGAAAAAGAAAATGAAAAAGTTAATCATTCAGTCTGTCCTTCTCTTACCATAAGCTTGATTTGCAGAAAGGACATATTTGTGATTGTGCTGTCACCACCTGGACTTGGGCATATTAAATAAAATAATTTATATATGCACTGGATAGAGACAGATTAATTCAAAGCTGCATATGGCCTGACTGATTCAGCCTATTCATGCTAAGTGCTATGAGACACAAAAGCTGTCTTTTAGACCTCTAAATGAAATCCCATTCATTACTCAAAAGTACACAGAGCATAACTGTTGCTTTCTGAAATATTGCAGGCTGTTTTTGAAAAGGTGCATTTTTTAAATGAGAGTGTACATATACCACATTTCATAACACCCCTATGACCTTCCTTCTCTTCAGTTGCAGCATGGGATAGTAAACAATTACTTAGGCAAGGTTAGAGAGATCGTTTCCAAGTGAAAAACTGTTTCTCATTTCTTTTTCTTTTAATGTGCAAACCCTGTTTCAAAAAAAACTGGGATAAGTTCCAAAGTGCCATAAAAAAGAAATATCTGTGGTATGTTAATTCATGCAAATCTTTATTAAACTCACAAAAGTTCAATGGAATAATTGTCAATAGTCTTACTGACTGACTTGTATTTTGTAAATATACACAAATTTAGAATTTGATACTAAACAAAAGTTGGCACAAAGTTTAAATTAGAAAGGTGCACACATATTCAAGAAACACTTGTTTGGAAGATTCTACATTAAGCAGACTAAGGCTAATTGATAGCAGGTGAGGTGTTAAGATTGGGTGTAAAAGTACATAGCCTGCATCAAAGGCTCAAAGAAGTGTGAGATGGCTTGTGGCTCACCTCTTGTGCCAAAAAATTGTGTGAGAATTTCTCTGTAAAATGGCAGAGAATTTAACATTTTCAACATCTACAGGATATAATATTGTGAAAAGATTCTGAGAATTCAGAGGCAAAGTCAGAAACCACTGTCTCATCTCAGATGCCACTGCCTAAGAAACTGTCATGGTACTGTGACAAATACAGTCATCTAGTCTCGGGAGTACTTTGGAAAACAATGATCAATGAACACAGTGCATTGCTGGATCAAGAAATGCAAACTGAAACTCAGAAAAACATGGACATTAAGTTTTCCATACCAAAAATGAACATGTCCATCCTGCAAAAAAAGCATGTGGGGAGAATAACAGTTTAAGAGGTTCTATTTTGTTATATGAATGTAAACTAATGCATTGTCTGATTTTAGACAAGTCCTAAAAGTAGATGAAGAAAACCTAGATAAACAAATGACATTATTATATTTGGTCATGCGCTTTTTTAAAAGATACAATGACATCTGTGTATGGCAAAAGTAGAAGAACCTGTGGTTTTAGTATCTGGTGTGACCTCAGTGTGCAGCAATAACTGCAACTAAACATTTTGAAGCAGTATTTTGGGGGAAAGAAATAGCTTTCTCATTGCTACTCTGCCCTACCATTGATTTTGAGTGTTTTCTTGAAGGTTGACTCGGGAACATCAACATTCTCAAACGTGAGACATGTGTAAACAATCTGACTGATTGGTTCGAACTCTATGGCCTTCTCCAAGTAAAATCTTATCAGATTTATGAGCATCAACAACTATTTTTCTGAGGTCCTCACATACCTCTTTTGTTCCAGCCATAAGAAACATCTAAAAAGTGTAGTATGTGTGATTCGGCTTTGCTCCGCCCCTGTTCTTCGTATGTTTATTTATCAGTTCATTCACTCACCAGTAAAGAATTGTGTTCAAAAATTTTAAATAAACCAAGGTCTCCCACTCAAACCTGATTGTAATCCCATTGATTGGAGTCACCAGACTCTGATTTCACCTTCAAATCATGACAATCCTAAGGATACATTTTCTTTTGCCAAAAAATACACAACCAAATATTCTATTTTACTTTCATTTTTTTTAAAGCTATGTTAACTACTTTTAATATTTGAAAATCTGATGACGTTTATAACAAAAATATTGGAAATTTTAAAGGGATTACAAACGTTCACGTACCACTGTATACTAGGATTCTAGAAAAACATATGTTGCCATCACAGTGAAATCTCTTTGCTTAATGTCCATGCTTATTTCAGCAGGACAATGACAGACCACATTCTGTCTGGGCTACAACAGTATGGCTTCATAGACATAGAGTGTGTGTGCTTGACAAGCCTGCTGCTAGTCCATATCTATCCTCTATGGAAAAATGTATGGCGCATAATAAAGGGGAGAATCAGACAACATTGACCATGGACTGTTGAACTTGTACGTCAACTTACAGCTAAAGATGATTCAAGCATTCAGCTCTCTGCTCAGAAACGCTGCAACAGTCCATCATAGTTTGGCCCAATTGAGCTGCTTTAGCTCTTCAGGTCTGCTTCAAATGCACAGCCTAGTGAAGAACTGCTATCCATGAGGACTGCACAGACATGGAAGACAACACATCAGCCATCACCGTTTACATCAGCAGATATACTGAGGATGTTACTCCAAGAGGGTGACCATTAGATCAATCTGCATAACAGGATAACTGCAGAGGTCCAGAAGATGTCAAAAGCTTGAGATGCTTCCAGAGCTAAGGCAACACTCAGAACAAGCCAACCTGGCTAAAGAAGTCAAGAAAAGCAAGCATGCCCCGCAAAAAGACATTTTCAGAACACCAAAAACAAAGAAGGAGCATGTTGAAGGTTCATCCAGGCCATCACAGACTACAAGCCAGGAACTTTTCTCTCTGAGAGCGAGGCCACATTCTGAATGCTTTTCATGCATGGTTCAATGCACTCGACAGTGTGTCTACCAAGAAATCCATCTCTCTTCCAGATGAGCAGGTAATCTGTCTGACCACAGCAGCAGTAAGACAAACTCTAGCTAGAGTAAAAGGCAAAGCCTCTGGTCCTGACATCATAACTGGATGAGTGCTTAAGGAGTGTGTAAGTCAGCTGGCCAACATTCTCAGTGATGTGTTTGACAACATCCTGTTGACACCAGGCATGCTTAAAAAAACAAAAACACAATCATCCTGGATCCCAAAATGACTTCTGTGACCTGCATAAATGATTACCAATTGATTACAATTTCCTTAGCACACAACTGACTTACCTGGAAAAGATCATTGACTTCAGTTCAGCATACAACACCATCATTCCTCAAAGACTGTTAACCAAGCTGGGAAGGCTGAGTCTAAACACCCTTTCTCGTGAACTTGATTCTAGACTTCCTCACAGAGAGGCCTGAGTCAGTCTGCAACGCCACCAAAACTTCCAGCATCACGCTGAGCTCCACAGGGTTGCATCCTCAGCTCCTTTCTTTTCACACTGTTGACTCCCGACTGCTCGGCATAGTTCAACTGCAATAAGGTCATCAAGTTTTCAGATGACTTGGCAGTGGCATTTCTGGTCTGGTATTGAAACTGCAATGTCAGGGACTGTAACATACTGAATCTGTATGCCACTATCCTCACTGGGAATGTACCAAACCCACTGCTACAACAGTCAGTAACATTGAGAAGGACCACCAATTACATGTATTTTTATTTTATTTTACCATACAGCAAATGTTATTGAAGCATACGCTCTGGTTTCATCATCTCAAATACATTCATTAAATCTGTCAATTAATGGTTATGTTGAACCAGGTATGCCTGAGCAGAGAAATCACCCCTGACTTATTGTTTACTGTCAAACTGATAAACATATCATCTGCAGGATATCATCAAAAGATTCCAAAAGTCACACATGATGTGAACTTTGGGCATGGGCCGTATTAACAACAGGCATGATTTTGTAATCATGAAAATCCCTGCATGGGTGTCAGGAAAGTCAGCACCTCTAAATCTGAGGCCATGGTTCTCTCCCAGAAAAGGGTGGAATGCTCGCTCCAGGTTGGGAACACAGTGCTGCCTCATACAAGCGGCTGACATGAGTTTTCTCTGCAGGGTGGCTGGATATGTGAATATGATGAAGAAACTTTTCTTTGGGCCTAAATGTATTTAAAATAGACTGAAACAAAGTGGAAATATGTTCTGTTGATAAACTTTCTTTATGAAAATTTGTAAGTGAAATGCAGCATCCATGAGGGAACATCCAGCTTGTTATTAACATTCAGTCCAAAAACCTACATCTTTGATGGTTTGGGGGTGCATTAGTGCCTATGGAATTGGCAGCTTGCACATCTGACAAGGCACCAGCTAGTTACTAGAGCAACATATGTTCCCAACTGGACAACAGGTTTTTCAGAGAAAGCCAAGACCTAGACAACGTTCCTCTCTCAAATGTCCAACAGCTAAAAGGGTACATTTGCTCAGTTTAAACATGCAATACATACAACACGCAGCTACAAGAAGCTGTGCTTGCAGATAGGTAAACAAAATTCACTGTCTCAGAAAATTAGAATATCACATAAGATTAATAAAAAAGGATATTTTAAACAGAAATGTTAGGCTTTTGAAAAATATGTTTATTCCAATGCACTCAGTACTTGATTGGGCTCCTTTTAAATTAATTACTGCCTCAATGCAACGTGGCATGGAGACGATCAGTCTGTGGCTCCGCTGAGGTGCAATGGAAGCCCAGGTTGCTTCGATAGCAGTCTGCAGGTTGTCTGCATTGTTGGGTCTAGGGGCCGCTCATCTTCCTCCTCACTATAGATAATCTATGGGGTTCAGGTCAGGTAGGTTTGCTGGCCAATCAAGCACAGTAACACCCTGGTGGTTGAACCAGCTTTTGGTACCTTTGGCAGTGTGGGCAGGTGCAAAGTACTGTTGGAAAATGAAATCTCCATAAAAAAGGAACATGCAAAAAAGAGCATGAAGTGCTCTAAGATTTCCTGGTAGATGGTTGCGTTGGCTGTGGACTTCAGAAAACACAGTGGACCAACACCAGCAAATGACATGGCTTCCAAATCATCACTGACTGTGGAAACTTCACACTGGACTTCAAGCAACATGGATTCTTCTCCACTCTTCCTCCAGACTCTGGGACCTTGATTTCCTAATTATAGGCAACATTTATATCTGAAAAGAGGACTTTGGACCCTGAGCAACAGTGTCCAGTGCTTTTTCTCCTTGCCCAGGTAAGACACTTCTGATGTTGTCTCTGGTTCAGAACTGGCTTGACATGAGGAATACAACATTTGTAGTCCATGTCTAGGATTCGTCTGTGCATAATGGCTCATGATGCGCTGACTCACTCCTTGTGAAGCTCCCCCAAATTCTGAAATGGATTTTGCTGGGCAATCTTGTCCCTGATGCTGGTGCACCTTTTCCTACCACACTTTTTCCTTCCACTCAACTTTCAATTAATATGCTTGGATACAGCACTGTGTGAACAACCAGCTTCTTTAGCAATGACCTTTTGTGGCTTACCCTCCTAAGTCTCCCATTAAAAGTCAAGCCAGTTAGATGCTCCGTTTTGAGTTAATTAGCTAAATAGGTATAACACCATGACTTTCTAAGACTGAACTTTTTCACAATATTGTGACGATTTTCAATGATGTGGAGAATTTGTAGTGAGGCTTATCCACAAATTTAAGCAACCTTGATTATTTATACTGCACAAGCATCTTTTAAAAAGTTGTTTGCTGTATTACGTGTGCTTTAAATGAACATTGTTTATATAGTTGAATATCAATCTTCATGTCTCTTGCTTAAACATTGATCCAATATCCTTTTTAATGAAGTCCTTTCAGTACATTGGTCATAGTGGGGCCCAGTAGGCCTTAGCTCTAAGTGAACAATACTGCACACTGCATTAGACATTTGTAGTGCAGCAGACTAGTGCATCAAAGAGAACTGCAGTAGTCAACGGAGAGCTGGCTCCTGAATCCACCACTAGCCTGTAAATTAGCATAACAGTAACCCAGCAAGCATATCATCATTCTTTTGTTCTCTTCATCCACTACACACAGTCAGGGTCTAAAAAAAGTTGCTTGGAAATTCTCCTCTAATGAGGCTTCATTTCACCTTTACATCAGTATCTGATATAAGACACTGACCTTGGTAAGACGGGTGTTTCACGATGAAATAACAAGTCTATTACAGCTAGCTGAAAGTTACAAATGATCTTCCAATTTAATGTCATATTTTGAGCACTTCCTGTGCACTGACACTGTTAACCTGAGCCTTGCTGCTTATGACAAGAACAAATATATTAAATTAATGCTCTTGGAGATCTTGGTAAAATGTCCTTTACATTCCATGCAAAGTTATGAAAAGCACTTACTCTTCTGCATCCCTTTGTTTGCATTTATATTTACATATATTCTTTTGGCTGAAACTTATGACAGACTTCCAGGTACCGGAGCAATCAAGCATAGGTTTGCACATGACCGCGCTGATGTGAGAGCTACGAAGTACAGCACATTCTTCAAGTGCTACAACAGTTCAGATGGCAAGTACTAAAACATTATTATCTGAGAGACTAGAAGAGAACAACACGTTCCACGTTATCATTAAGTGATTATAAGGAAGTCTATTACAGATGGCAAGTTCTACAGCATGAACAACATTACTATCTATAAGTGATGAGTCCAGGACATTCCTCTTTGTCAAAAAATGCTGCAGATAAGTGAGGTCATTTAGATATAGACGTAAGATTCTACAACATGAGCTATAAGTATCATTACATAATTGTCAATAAGCACAGTAGTATAACAAGTATCAAGGTGCACAGGACATTTATTCCTATCAATATAGGGCACACTTCCAATACATAAATATTGATTAAAAAAATACAATAAAATACAATAATAAATCAGCTATTGATTGAACAGACAAAAGTTAAGTATTTTGGTTTAAAAAGCTTTAAATTCCCCCTATATTAACCCACCTAGTGATGAACAATGTCTATAAACAAGACCTACATAATTGCAGATATGAGCAAATATTAATGGATCCTAATCTGAAATGTTTCTCAATGTTGTGATATAACTAACAATTTTTAGTACTTTTACCTTTGATACTTTAGTGCATTTAAAAGTGAGTAAAGTAATTTCTTTTTACTTTAATTCAATTAGAAATATACTACAGAATGAGTAATAAAATCAATAATATAATAATAAAAAATATAATATATTTTTTTCCCTTTTTTCTAGATATTTACTACTTTTTTCTTTGTAAAGGTTTAGGTTAACAAGATATAGGTGTGAGGGCATGCTGTGGACAGGTGCAGACACTGGTAAGGGGCAATGCTCAGGTGGGGCTAAGACATAAACAAACACTAGAAATGTTTATCAGAATGCATTGGCTTAAAAAATAAAAACACACCTGACCAAACATGGCACTGGGAAACTGTGATATTTGTTTATTTATTTGTGGGAAATTCCAACTACTATCTTCCTGTAATGCAATGCTATCATATTGTGATGATTTCCAGCTGGGATAATCGTTGAGGGAAATGATGGAGACTGACACCAAGGTTTAATGCTCGAATTGGGCAACATAGAATAGAACACATAAAAAATTCAGACATCAGAACCCAACTGAACTGAAATGGCCGAACCACCGCCAAGCCACCCAGTGGCCAAGGCGATGATGGTGGTTTAGCCATTTCCCCCCAGCACTACTCAAAATAGCCCAATTAACCCAAAATATGTCCCACAAACACCCACACACA
>JBBIGC010000007.1:7163786-7179560 GCA_037576955.1 Lepidarchus adonis
ATTTTTTTTTTTTTTTTTTTTAATTTATTTATTTATTTATTTTAAAAAAAAAAATATGAAATATAGTATTGTACTTCAAATCATTCCAGCTGACCACTATGTAAGGTGTATAAATTCTCCTTTTTCTACTAGAAATTGCACTAGGCAAACAATTCTGACACCAGGAATTTCCTCTATGATCAATAACTGTAGTAATTTCTTAGAGACTTGGAAATGCTGGTGCTGTGTATTGCTCTATTCACATCACACCTGTTATCATAACATAAATAGATTCTTAATATTGCTACAGTGTGTTTATTCATGGAAACAGTAATGCCATGGACTTGAACAAAAGCTGCTGTACAAGGCAGTTTCAGACCAAATAATCATCACTGAAAAAGTTAAAGAATGAAGCTAATTATGTGTTGAAATGTTAATGATGTGTTTGAAAAGGTTTCTATTCTGAGAACACCCGACACTTCTGCCTTTCAAAATAAGGGTTAGTCAAGTTAATTGAAGAGATCTTGTTTGTGAAGCTCTTTCACATTAATTTATAGTGAAGGGCACAGTGATTCAGACTTACTCTCCACTCGTGTGACCTAATTTTTCATTCATGATCAATGGTGAAACTTAGAATACACAAAACAGACTGTAATTTTTTTGTAAAGTTAAAGTAGCCATGTCGGCAATAAAATGTAGCAGACTGATTATTTTTGTTTCATATTCTACAAGAGGAATATGAGTCCTTATATAGTTAAGGACTAAGGGTGGAGATTCACAATGGATTCAGAATTTGTTTTAGTTTTAAAGGTTAGGTCAGTCATCCTGAACATATAGATGAATGAATAAATGGATAAAGTGCTATTATTTCTTCTGTTTCATTCATGTAAAACATGAAAATAATACATGGTGTTGCTGTTTTTAGCAGCAGCAATAACAACAGACAAATTATTCCTTTAACTGGAGATTTGTCTTTCACTTCTATTGTAGAAATGCTTTAATTCAGCCAATTTATAAAAATTTTGAAAATGAACTGCCCATTTAAGGTCCTTCTACTGCATCACAGCAAGATTCAAATGAGGAGGCGAATTCGAAATCTTTTTTTTTTATTAGAAGTGTTTTTGTTCTTGTGTTTTAGATCAATGTCTTACAGAATAAATCAATTGTGCCTAAGCTTCAGATCATAGACTGATGATTGGACATTCTCCTGCAGGATTTTCTGACAGAAAGCAGAATTCATGCTTATTGCAAGTTGCACAGGCTTTGAAGCAGCAGGACATCCCTATGCCTTCACACTACCAACATCATCTTTAATTTTGGTAGGAGGTTCTTATTGATTGTTTTACTTGTATTTTACTGTATGTTGGGCAGTTTACTGTGAAGTACAGTTTGTGTGTGCAGTTGTTTTATCATTGCTTTTTCACTTTGTCAACACTACTTTCAAATGATTCCCATTACAGCTGTTTCATACTAAGAAGTGTCTTTTCAGCAACCTGCCAATAGTTGAGATGCTAACAGACAAGATGTTTTGAAAGAAATTGTTGTCTTTTATAATGACACCTCGTATCTTCCTTATTTGCTACAACCATAGTACAACCTGCCTCATCCTGTGGAGGTGTCAAAATGAGCTCTTTTCCACCCCTGTGAGGTAGTCTCACAATTCAATATAAAAAATCCAACAGTGCAAAATACAAAATTACAAAAAAACTAAACAAAAAAAAAAAACAGCAGCATGACCCTTTATAATGTTTGTGACAAAGACACATTTTTTATTTACTCTTCTACTTAATCTTCTAAGTAAACTTTTAAATCAAACAATTCAAATGTGATTATTTGTATACATTTAAGTTTCACCATGAGGCAATTACAGAACTTTAAAAAAAAAAAAAAAATGTTTGTGATTACGCAGGTGTGTTTTTTATTGGTTTATTAGTGCAGGAGAAAGATACCTAGGCCATTGTAGTTGCCATTGTTCAACATGGGGAAAGCTGATTAAAATCATTTAAATTTAAAGTCAATGAAGTTAAGACTGAAAAATAATTTACAAAATACATTTTTAAAACCTTAGGAGTACTAAAACTGTCTGGAATATTATTAAGAAGAAAAAATGCAATGGTGAGCACTCTGTAGAAGACAGTGGGTACATAGCAAGATGCAAACCACTAGTAAACCACAAAACACCATGGACAAATTACAGCTTACAAAAACGTCAGATCCAGCAGAATTCTTGAAAAAGGTGTTATGGACAGAAAAGACAAACTTAAACTTAGACTTAAACTGCAACAATCTTCTTTCAGCCTCAGACAGCTTTTTTGATCTCACCATGGTGTTCAATCTCACCTCAGCAGTTAGGAGCACACCAAACTAAATGTCTGTGGTCTAACAAATCTCCTTCAAAATGCTGAGTAATGATGTTCTAATCATCTGCACCTGATGTGCTACACATGCAAGTAATTTAAGCCATTTTTATTTAAAATGAATGGGAGGGCGCCCTCATTTATTTCTAACCAGAAATCACATTTTTGAAGAATTACATTTTACAAAAGCATTTTCTTCAGTTTTAATTATTTAGTTATATTACTTGAATACCCCAGTGTTGTTACAACTGAGATTGTACACTTGACATATGTTCTTACCCTCCCCTATGCATTCTTACTCCTGTTCTTTTTCCTGCTGTTAACTCTGTTCATCTACTAATTCTTTCATGGTCAGAATTTCTAACTCCTTGTTACCTACTGCTCTGCCTCTAATTGCTTGCACACTGAAGGCTCATGAGATGCACTTTTTTAGACTACTGGCTGATCATCGGTAGAGCTTACAATCCCCTTTATAAAAGGAAATCAATATTCACTTGAGAGAAATTACAATTCAGGAGACATCTGAGAAAACAAGACATTTGAGAATAAACTAATTACAGCTGGTTCAACACTTTTGCATGTAATGATTAAAAAAACAAATGCCTAGATGTTTGGGATGTAAGTCTATTTAACAAAGAACCACTTTAATACATTTTGACCAACCTGATATTGGCAGTTGATTATTTGAAAAACCACAAAATTTGATCATTTTAATTCTGGTCTGAGAAACGCATGTCTAGACACTAAGGTACTGGCTGTAATAAAGTATCGATGTCTTCAATCCCTCGGTTGCACACCTGCTCCAAACTAACTCTTGAGTAGCTTCTTAACGAAAGAGTTTTGTGTTTTAAAGCAAAGAAACATGGCTGTAGTTTAACTGATCCGAGTCTCAGGTAAATTTGGTTAGCCATGGCCAAATGTTTACAGCCGGTTAGAGAAAGTTTTGTGTCTGGGACTAGCAGGAAAATGTGGGTAGTTTGAGTGAATGAACAGCACCTTTTCTCTCAAAAATCCACATCCAAAGTATCCTTGGGCAAGGCACTTAACCATAAAACTGCCCCCATGCTCACATGTTTAGCCCCCTGCTCCTGCTTCTGGTATCTGTTCACTACTGGTGTCTTTAAGATGAGTTAAATGCAGAGGGCAAATTCACTACACACTGTTCACAGCATGTATGCCATGACAAGCACAGTGTGACGTACTTAATCGGTTGATTGGTTAAGGACCCAATTACTTTTTTACAAATTGTCTGTTGGTATTGGATAACTTTCTCCCTTTAATGAGATAAAACAAGACAACACTTTATTAATTCTGGATCTTAGAACAAATTTGGAAAAAAAATATTTATAAAAATATGTTTAGTGTTTATTTGCTTTTGTGCTATATTCAATGTGGTTTAAAATGTTATTTTCTTTAATTGTGTGCTTTTTATGGTAATGTAGATAGTCAAGTCAAGTCAAGTCAAATTTATTTATCGAGCGCTTTTTACAACTGACGTTGTCACAAAGCAGCTTTACAGAGTTTATAGAATCCGGGTCCGAGCCCCAAATGAGCAAGCAAAGCGACAGATAGATTAGAACATTTTCAAGAAAGTAATTTTACTTTACCTATGAACTGATGGAACATCACTAACTCATACTTTGGTCTCGACTTGAACCTTTTGACTTGAAAAGACCCAAAGTGGAAAAATAATGTTGTTTCTTGGTTGTTTCTTTAGATTTGTTTCCTGACATAGACAGGAAATTAAGAGTATATTTAATAGACCCCTAACAGAAACCTCATGCTGCAACATCATTTATCATTATGACAATTTCCATATACACAAACCACATCAATTTTAAACACTGCTGTTAATTCTAAATGTATTTAATCTACTTGTTGACAGGGTGTAATAAGTGTAGAACATATTTGCATTCTAGTTATTCCTTGTGCTTCCGTACCACAGCATGGACCACCTTGAGAAGTTTGATTTTGTTATGCTGCCCCCCTAGATGATAATTATTAAATAAATTATGAACTTAATATATTCTTGTCATAACCAAAACTCCATGTCAGAGGCCTTGTTAATTTACAAAAGTTCCAAAAAACATGCTTTTACAATGCTGAAAAACTATGATAAGTGATTGTTCGGAACATTTTCAATCCTAAGAAAAGCTTCGGAAGATCACAAGTCATACATTTCCTGTTTATAGAGAAACACTTTACTAATACCAGTGTTCACTGTGTTTTAGCTACTGGCTATTTGCAACTCACATTAAACATTCTGTCTGCCTTATCGTAAACCCTACAGGCTATTCATCCCTTTCCATATTAAATATTTATGAATATTACTTAAACATAGATATAAGTTTCTGTTTGTAAACGTCAAAATCATCAATGGATTTCCCCCTCTGGCTGATCTTCTACATCTCTTAATCTTTTTACCCAGGGCATAAACTTAGGTCCTTTGGCACTAGTGTGCTGAGGGTGTCTTTTTCAGATTGTTCTCATTTGGTAGACAGGCTCTTAGTGTAACAGCATGATCTTATTTCCTCTTCACTCAAAGCTATTTTTCCTGTAAATGTGTAAATCTGCTATATTATCTACATTAAATGTGGGTTCTTCCTGTTCTGTTGTTCTGTTTTTTGACTGTTTCTATGTCTCTGTATATATATATATATATATATACACATGGGCAAAATTGTTTAAATAACTTGAATCTGAGAAAAGGAATAATACAAAACAATTGACTGAGAATTGACAAATGAAAATCAGACATTGCTTTTGAATTGTGGTCTAACATGGTCTTGCCCATGGTGGAGAACTTGGAGTCTGACTGATGAGCTGACTAGTTGAAACTAGGATTATCTAACTGCTCTGTGGGAGCCAGAACTCTTAACGGTTGGTAGGGGATCAAATACTTATTATACTCAAATAAATTCGAATCATTTTATGTATTTAACATCATATAATTTTCTGGATGTTTTTTTATATTCTCTCTCACTGTTAAAACAATTATACCATTAAAATAACAAACTGTTAATTTCTCTGACAGCGGAGAAACTTACAAAATCAGTGAGGGGTCAAATAAATACTTCCTCCACTGTATAAATTTTGTCTTGCGGATCCAATACATCATGCTGCGCCACCCGGACCCTGCACAGAGCAGAGCTTCTCTTGTAGTTTTAGAGCAGTCGCCACTGGCCTTCGCCAGCGTGCAAACGAGGCTCAGCACCTCGGACAGCACTTTCTGCCGATGTTTCAATTCAATTCAGTTTTATTTATACAGTGCTGCATACAATTGACATTGCCACAAAGCAGCTTTAAAGAGTTTATAGAATCCAGGTCCAAGCCCCCAATGAGCCAAAGGCAACAGAGGCAAGGAATAACTCCCTAATTATAGGAACAAACCTTGAAAGGATCCAAGGCTCAGAAGGGGAACCCATTCTTCTCTGTTCGACACCTGAGAGTGATAAAGAGAAAAAACTATGAAAAAAATAAGACCAAGAGTTCAATAGGAAGAGGCATCTGCCTTTCCTTAGATGAGATCAGGTAACTTTCTGTCCATGTATGCTCTCTTCAGTAGGCATGAGGGGATAATCACAGATGATATCCCTTCTCATGATCTGACCAGCAGAGTGAGACAGGAATCTGGAGCTGTAATCTCAGAGTAGCTCAGAGAGAAAGAGAGAGGGAGCAGGAGAGAGAAAGAGCAAGAGAAAAAGACAGACTGTTAGGGATGCTCAGTGTTATGGATTATTTAAAGTGATAAACATTGTGGTCTGAGTGAAGGACCTCTGGCAAAACTCTCTATGACAGCACAGCTAAAGGGGAGAGCCAGGAGGAGCATAGACATAAGGGCATCCTGGGTCACAAGGCAGCCAACCAGTCGACCACCAACAAACCTAAATGAACACGTATCCAGGTTACCAGAAAAGAAAACAGAAAGCTTTACTAAACAAATATATTTTAGCTTGGACTTAAATATTGAGATTGTATCGGAGTCTCGCACAATATTTGGAAAATTATTCCATAACTGCTTTATGAGAGAAAGCTCTGCCCCCTGCTGTGACCTTCGCAACATGGGGAACCAGCAAAAGGCCTGCAGCTTGTGATCTAAGTAGGCGTGGTGGATTATAAGGGACTAAGAGTTCACTAACTTAGAGTTAAGACCATTTAGTGCTTCAAAGGTTAATAATATAATTTTATATTCAACTCGAAATCGGATTGGAAGCCAGTGTAGATTAGATAAGATGGGCATGATGTGCTCTAATTTTTTGGTTATAGTAAGGACTCTTGCTGCTGCATTTTGGACTAACTGGAGTTTATTTATGGACCTACTAGTACATCCAGATAGTAATGCATTACAATAATCTAACCTAGAGGTAACAAAAGCATGAACAAGTTTTTCTGAGTGATGTAATTACATCATATTCCTTATTTTAGCAATATTCCTAAGATGAAAGAAGGCAGTCCTAGTTATGTTATCTACTTGGGCTTCAAATGAAAGACTGGGGCCAATGATCACACCAAGGTCTTTTACTGCTGTACAAGATGAGACAGAATGGCCTCCAGAGTAACTGTGTAATCAGACAACTTGCTCCGAGCTACTAGTGGCCCTATTATAAGCACCCACTGTTTAGTGTCTTTCACGCATTCCTCAAATTTATTAAGCTGGTGTTTCTCATCTGGTTTTGCTGAAACATACAACTGTGTGTCGTCTGCGTAGCAATGGAAGTTAACTCCATGCTTTCAGATAACATCTTATCTGAATATACAAGATTCATATACATATACAAGAACAGTAATGGACGTAAAATTTAACCATGTGGATCACTAAACTTTACCTTACTATGAGCAGAAAAATCACCATTTATATCTATAAACTGATAGTGATTAGCATGTCCAAAAACATTTTCTAGCCTGTCTAGTAGAATGATGTGATCAATAGTGTTGAAAACTGCGCTAAGATCGAGCAACACAAGTAAGAAGACACATCCCTGATCGGATGCAAGTACAAGGTTGTTTACTACCTTCACCAGTGCAGTCTCTGTACTATGGTGAGGCGTAAACCCTGATCGCAACAATTCATGAATGTTGCTCTTATGTAAGAAACTGCTTGGCTACAGCCTTTTCTAGTATCTTGGAAATAAAAGGGAGGTTTGATATTGGTCGATAATTTGAGAGCTGGCAAGGATCGAGGTTTAACAGAGGTTTTACAACTGCTAGCTTGAAAGGTTCCAGTACATAGTCAATGCTAAGGGAGGAGTTTATTATTCTCATAAGAGTTACAATTACAGCACGAGTACATTGGACAGCGAGGAGCACACTCTCACTCAGCACAGCTGGCAGTAGATCCTGGTCAAAGTTGCCAGAAGAAAGACATTATTACACAATGCCACACGGTATCACAAGAGAAGCCTCAAACCTTCTGGAACAAAGTCATTTAGAATGATGAGACTAAAATGTATATTTTTGGCCACAACCCTAAACGCTACATTTGGAGAAGACTCAACAAGGCCTATGATGAAAGGTACACCATTCCTACTGTGAAACATGGTGGTGGATCACTGATGTTTTGTATGACGTGTAAGCTTCAAAGGCTCAGTAAATTTGTTCAGAATTGATGGCAAGATGAATGCAGTAATTTATCAAAAAAATTTGCACTCATAAACCAGGAAGCTGCACATGCGATGTACTTGGACATTCCAATGTGACAATGATCCAAAACACAAGGCCAAGTTGACCTGTCATTGGCTACAGCAAAATAAAGTAAAGGTTCTGGAGTGTCCATCTCAGTCTCCTGACCTCAATATCATTGATCTACTCTGGGGAGATCCTCAAACATGCAGTTCATGCAAGAACCCAAGAATGTACAGGAACTAGTGACTTTTTGCAGCAAGAATTGGCAGCTTTAACTTGTGAGACGATAAAGAGCCTCATTCACAACTACCACAAAATACTTTAAGCGGTCATTGATGTTAAAGGGGGCAAAACACTGTATTAGGAAATAGGGTATGTACACTTTTAATCAGGGTCATTTGGGTAATTTGTGTTGTGATTATGATTTTAAAAGAGTAAACACTGTCGATTGATAATAAATGGCTTCAACCAAACACTGACCATGAGTGAAAGAAAAGTTTTTTGTGTTATAATTTATATTCTCATTCTATCTTCATATTCTTTTTCATATTCAATAAATCATAAATTATGTAAGGGTATGTGACATTATTATTATTATTATTATTATTATTATTATTATTATTATTATTATTGTTATTATTATTATTATTATTATTATTATTCATAATAACAATAATAATAATAATAATAATAATAATAATAATAATAATAATAATAATAATAATAATATAGTGTTGATTATTTAAAACAGTCTGTATATTGCAAAGATGTTTTTCATGGCTTAATTGATTTTTAAATTGTAAACGGCACACATTTTAGTAATTTCCCATTTCACTCAGTAGGTTAAATTTTTTTAATTACACCACCAATAAAATTGTGAAGTTCTCAGAGGAGAACGCTGACTGGCAATTCTGTTATGTCAGCTAACAAATGCCTGTGCTGGCTAGTATCATGCTCTGTGATGGGGGAGAAGGAGGGGACGTCATATACACACAACCAGAGACTGCTGGATGGCACATTATTATACACAGAGATCATTCAATGTGTTTAAAGAGCTAAAATAAACTTATATTATATTAAAAACAATATTATAAGTAAAAAAAGCAAGATTTACAGTACATGTGATAAACATGATAAATAAAAGAAAAAAAAGTTTTAAATAAATGCTGTGGAAAATAATGTTTTACTGCCTTTTTAAAACTAGCAACAGATGGAGCAGACCAGCAGTGAGCTGCATAATGACTACATGACATTTCACCCTGTTTAGATACAGTTCTGGGCTCCATTAGCTGACCTGCCCCTGCTAATCTAAAAATACTTCTAAGCTTGTATTCTTCAAACATCATAGAGTTATATTTTGGGCCCAAACCATTGACTGACGTGTACACAATGAGAAGGACATTGAACTCATTTCTGTAACTAATTGTGTGCTGTAGCACATTAGACAGCTGTAGCCATCTAATCGTCTTTTTGGGGATGCCAAATGAATAAAGCACTGATGTAGTCGACCCTACAGGCTTGAAAGCTTTGAGAAGTTTATCCAAATCTTCCTTTGAAACAAAACCTCTAAGCTTAGCCTTTTTTTTTAAATGCCAGCATGCCGATTTAGTTATAGATTTGATATGATATCTAAACATAAGATTTTCATTAAAGATTACGCAGACATTTTTGGCCTGGGTTGTGGTCTTTATATCCCTAGATTCCAGATAAGTTGCAGCCTTCTTTCCTTCTTTGTCCCAAACAGAACTCTGTTTTGTTGCAACCAGACAACTACTTTTTCAAAGATCTAGATAGATCGGAGTGTCATCTGCATAGTAATGATACACCATTTTGTACTCTTGGAGAATTTAGCAATGAGGAAGGATGTATAAATTAAACAGAAGGGGCCTGAGGATGGATCCTTGAGGGATTCCATATCGCATGGTGGGTTTCATTGACTTGTAAGTGTCAATAGAGACAATGTGTAGGCCATGTGTCAGAATGTGATGTGATGGAAAAGAGATACACATCTAGTCTGTTATTCAGATATAGCATAAGCTAAGCAGGTCACATGAAATCAGAGATTGGAGTACTCTGAAATATCTATCACCAATTAAGTTACATCATTAGACTAGAGACCAGAGAGGCTGAGCAGTTCTTATTGACTTGCTGTTTACAAAAGAGCTTGAACCCAATCTGTACTTATTTATTTTTCTATTTCAGTATAGATTCTCAATAAAATGCCCTATAAAATTAGCATGCATACAGGTCTGTATAAAGTCTACTTGTTTACCATTGTGAGATTGCTAGGATTAAGGATGATGATGTCTCAGTGCATCTTCAAATAGTTTATTTATCATTAGGTAATGCTGGGACCTTGGAGATTGCCATGGTCATAATAGACTGTGGCAGTTCATTACTCATTATTATTACTGGAATTAATGGTCAGGATGCCCAGCAGCATTGCAGCAGCTTGTTTGCCTTAGAGTCGCCAGACTATCCATTATTTGCTTGATTTGTCTAAATGTAGGTCACAGAAGACACAAAGCTTACATTTCCCATGCATGGCTTATGAAATAGACTAATAATGTGCAGTGAAGTTTTAGAAAATAAACAAACCTGCGAAACAGCTTGAACCATGTCCATGTCCTGACTATCCATTATTTGGTGATTGGTCTGAATGTAGGTCATAAAAGGGACAAAGTTCTTCTCTGACAAACTGTAATAATAAAGGATGCAAAAGCTATAGAAAACAAACTAACCTCAGAAGCAGCAGGTTCACGTCTACATAAGCAAATCTGCAGTTTTAATTGAGATTCAGCACAGCAGAAAATTGATGGTGGGTAGCTGACACTCTGGGGTTGATGACTTGTTTGCCTCTTGAGAAGCATACATTATTCATATTGGGAGAAAAGGACAAACAAACAGGACAGGAAAATGAACAAGAAGAAAACTAGATGGGCTTTATTTTTTATTGTGTGCATGAAGTGGTAATGATGCTACCACACGCTGTTTTTAAAATATGTCCATTCTCAGGAGGGTTTATTAAAGGCATTCCCATAATGTTATGGCCTCTTTAGCCTGAACTACGCCCTCCTACATGGCTAAAAGTCATTAATATTTATTTATTATGACAAAGGCAAAGTTACAGAAGGTCATAAATCACTCTTCAGGATTAAAAATTTGAGGGCTGCAATAAGGCTAAATTACATATCATTCTAATGATGTACTTCCACCACTTCATACTGATGATGCTGTTTATGTGACTGCAAAGGTGAAGTTTATAAAATCAATCACATTACATTGTATTCACATGCAAAAGTATGCTTGCTCTGCTGCCTTTTAGCTTCTACAAAACAAATCATGATCTGTTTAGCAGTTATTGACCGCCTCAGGAAACGACACACTTTTACAGTTTCACCAAACCTCAGTAGACTGTCCTAAAAACATAACTTCCCTACCCAGCCCTTATAAAGTCCTCTTCTGTCTGAGCCAGTTCTGACAGTTGCCTAAAGGAAAACGCTAAGAGCAGAAGTCAGCAGCATTAAAAACTTGTCTCATAGAATCTGAACTTCAAATCCCCTTGCAATAGAAAACCATGATTATTAATTTGACAAGCTCATTTTGTGCCAATTTTTCACTCAAACTTTGATGAGGATGATGTCAAATATCAAGTGTCTCACATTTTTTCAAAGTAATTTGACTATATTTTTGCAAAATGTTTAAATTTCAGTATTTTCTTTGTGATGACTGACATATGTTGTTATAACTCTACATTTCCTGTTAAACTGTCATGTTATTTTAAACTTAAGTGGCTAATAATAATAATAATAATAATAATAATAATAATAATAATAATAATAATAATAATAATAATAATAACCATTCAATTATTGGTCCTACTTGAATATTGAATATTGTATCATGCATTATCATGCTAATATATAATATATTATAGCTGCACTTCTATTAGGAGAACATGTAATCAATACAGGTGATGGGACTGCAGAGGTTCAGTAATGAACTTACCGCAGGTCCTCCTTTGTTCAATTATAGATGACACAGGGCTACAGCAGCAGAATCAGACAAAAGATTCATGATGCTCAGCACTGGTCCTATTCATTACACACTCTACACCCCACGCCTCTACAACTGTCAAAAATAATATCTAATATGCACTTAATTTCTTGTGACTTTGATGAATGTAGCACACTCAAAGTTACTCACATTAGTGCTGCAGTTTTACTTTCAGCTTGCACATGAAATGCTTAATTTTCACATTTACAGGGGAAATGTGAAGGTCTCTTCTGTGGTCCCATTCATATAATACAGGACTAAATAATATATCAGTAAATGCTTTAAACCTTAAAGACATGCCAAAAATCAAGTCCAGCTTCAATGTTCTGCACTGAAAACAGTGAAATTTGCTGTCTTTTATTAATTACATTTTGTTTTTTGACTCATTGTTTTGCCCTAGATTTGCAACAATAGAAGCCATTAAAAAAGAAAGGAACAAGGAAGTGGAGCGCAGCATTGCAATCACCATACCCTCTGGAGTAATAAGACACCCATTCCTGCTGTGGCTATGACTATATTACAATAATTCCTGCCTCAGGGTTTTCAAAAGGCAGAAAGCCTGTCTGAAAAAAAAGCTACTGGAAGGCTGATCAAGGTTAAGAACTTGAGTCACACATTCACGTATTGCAAATGTGCATTATGAAATTATAGATCTTCAAAAGGTAGTTCTATAAAATTATATCCTTTCAACTATATATAATATTAACCTTAAATCAGTAAAGTCAAGACAGAGGTATTTCAGAAGCACATTATTTTGCATAAACTTTCAACCTTAAGCTCTGTATTATTGCCTTAACTGAAGCCTAAAGCCTAAGTGAAGTTTATTGAGCCTTTTGTTCCCACTGGAAATTGTACTAATGACATTTATGTATGTTGTACCTATAATCAAACACCACTCTGGCTAATCACATATCTGATACAGTTTTTTTTACTGTATAATAAAGGATCATTTGTGCAATATGTAAAAGACATTTACTAGTGTCCTACGTCAGATGATTTGTTTCATAGAGGCATTTTAACATAGAAACAGATATGTTATACACCAAGTCTAATATTATTATGACTACTAATACTTTAAATGCCCACAGTAGTTTTCCATATTTCTACTCATGCTGAAATTGTAGACATCTCACCCAAAGCTCCTCACTAATGTACAGTATTGAAAATACCACATGTTCATCCCTATTTTCACCATTTACTCCCTGGTGCCATTACAACTTTTAGTCATAATGTGTCTATTAGCGTTTCATCAAAGTGATGTTTGGGGTCTGCCATAACAGCAAGTGCATTATTTGCTGAGTGTTGCATCAGAACAGCAACCAATTAGACTACGTGCCTGAACCCATTTTAGTGTGGTAGATTGTACTTTGGCTTTAGACATTGCAAGTTATTCAGTGTAACTTACAGATTGAGGCATAATTAGAAAATACTGTGGTCAAGGGTGACATACTGTATTCCAGTCAGCCACAGCATTAAACCGCTATAACCGAATTGAATAACATAGATTAAGTGGTGGGCCAGTGGTTAGGACCTTGCCTCTGGGATCAGAAGGTCACAGGCTCAAGACACCACTAAGGAAGGTGTCAGGTCTTCACTGGCTTCCTCTGATCAGTCATGTGATTCGGGAGACCATGTGACCAGGTTGGTCCTAGCTCCCAGGTGTCTGGGATTAAGGGATTAAACAACATTAACCCACACCTGGGCTGAGCTGAGAGGAGCTTCATATTCCCAGCCTTAATCCCAGACACCTGGGAGCTAGGACCAAACTGGTCACATGGTCTCCCGATTTACATGACTGATCAGAGGAAGCCAGTGAAAACCTGACAGAAGGCACTGTTAATAGCTGCCCCACATGAGCACATGTAATGAGTTAAATACAGAGGTCATCTTTCATGGTGTGTGTTCACAATGACAAATAGTCACTTTCACATTCAAAGTAGATATGAGTGGCTTTAATTAGGATAGACAAATGAGACAAATCATGTTCATAATAGCAGGTTTATGGAGTTTTACTAGAATATCATTGGTCCAAGGAGCAATGGAAGGAGGTGGTCATGTTGTCTATCAAGTGTATACATTGCTTACCTGGGGAAGAGGATGGACTATGGGAAGAAGGCAGTGTCTTGGCATTCATGTGGATGTTAGTACTGTATATACCACATAACTTTACATTGCTGCAAATTAAGTACACAGTTTCTTGGCAATGGTAGTAGCAGTGACCTCTTTCAGACAGAAAATATGATCTGCTCAAAAAAATGTAAGGAACATGACAAAGGTATTGACTCCAAATTCCCCAGATCTGTGGCATGTACTAGACAAACTAGTCAAACCCAGGGAATACCTACCTCACAACTTACAGGACTAAAGGATCTGCTGCTAACATGTTGGTGACAGATACCTAATCACACATTCAGAGGCCTTGTGGAGTCCATTTCTTGACAGAGCTGTTTAGGTGGCATCAAGGTAACTACACAATATTAGCCAAGTGGTTTTATTATTATAGCTGATCGATATATATAAAAATGGCAATTTTGAAGATAAAATAGAAAATGGTGTGTCTTTCTGTGGATATCACACAACGATGTGTTTTTTTCTGTGTGATATCCACCACATCGATCTCACAGATTAGTTAAGTGAGGCGATTAGAGGTTCCCACCCTACCATTATTCACCAGTGCACTCGATGTCTGCTTGATTTGTAGCCCTGACAAGCAGGGTTTGTATCTGACATTAATGTCACATATTGGAATAAACTTTTCATTGAACATGTTATTTTTCCCATGCCTGTCAAACCAGCTAAGGTAGAACTCTTTGAGGTTTATGCAGTGGAATGTCTCTTGTTAACAGCATGCATTGAGAAGTGCAACCTAAATAGTATCTCATTTCAATTTATAGAATATAATAGTCATGTGGAAAAAGAACTATGCCCCATGAATTCAGTTCATTTTTATAGACTTTTATAGAAATGACAAACTTTATATATGATATGATAAATATAAGGATATACCTTATGGAAGGAGACCAATCGGTTTTTGTTTGCTTAAGTTTAAATTTGCTTAAACTGGTGAGTGTGAAATTTTTGCTTCAAATATTTTGAAAAAAATAAACTTTTCATTGGATGCACAAATTTTTACACATGACAATATATTGAATTCAAATGGTCTAACACAAGATTATGTTAGTAATTACACTTCCGGTTGGCTATTCCGTGTCCTGATAGGGATGTGCTTTTTGCTTTGACTTGTCGGTTGTATTTCTCCTTCTTCTTCTTTATTTAACTTTTTATTTTTTTTATTTTAAACATTTAACCAGGTGGCACAGACCCATAGTCTCACAGCAGGAAGGTCCTGGATTAAATCCATGCCCTGTATCCTTTCAGTGTGAAGTTTGCATATTCTCTCAGTATTTGCATGGGTTTCTGCCTTCCACACTGTAAACAATGGGAAACGCTCCAGCAACTATGGTTTGGATGAGAGAGTGGACTGATGTCTTCTTTTTCTTATTTTCCTGATCTTCTTATTCTTACATGGCAAACAGAACATGGAAAACAGAACACATAATATCCTGGTATGCAAATGAGCTGAGGGAGAGATGTGTGTGCGTGTGTTATGTTGGGGTTATTTGGTGTGTTTATGTGGGGTTGGGAAATTATTGTTATTGTGTATAGTGTTGTGTTGTGTTTGGGTTTGTGTTACAGTGCTTATGGGAGCAGGTTGGCGGTGAGTGCCTAAGCCACCATCTTTGTAAAGAGTGTGGAGATG
>JBBIGC010000007.1:7280015-7301930 GCA_037576955.1 Lepidarchus adonis
GAGAGAGAGAGAGAGAGAGAGAGAGAGAGAGAGAGAGAGAGAGAGAGAGAGAGAGAGAGAGAGAGAGAGAGCGCTTTTGCTCAATGAAGAGCAGCCTCAGGGTTCAGCGCTAGTCACAGCTCCACAGGTCTGTGTTCCTGGGACGTTCTCTGTGGATGAGGAAGCTCATATATTTGAGGCCTGTTCTAATAACCTTGTTCTCGTTGAAAGAGTCATTTTTCAAACGTACTGGAGCTTCTGCAGCTCTATATCTGTGATGACTGGCCCTCAAATTTTGCATTCATCCCCTAATACTCAGACACTCAATGATCTAAGGGTGTTTTCCCCACTTGCTCTCTTTTAGCATTCCAAAATAACTCAAATTGATTAGACAGGATTTTTTGCCTACATGTGAACACTCCAAATGAACACAGGCCAATTAGTCAGGATTTTTTGTCTATATGTGAACACTCCAACTGAACTCAGACCCCTCCAAAAAGAACTAAACTAAGATTGTCTGTAGAGGCGGTTGCAGTTCGGTTTGCTTCAAGTCCACGTCACAATTCATTTAATTACTGCATTATGAACACAAAGCACTCCTAGCTTCATTCGATTGTTTTTCCCCTGTAGACTTCCTGGTTTTGTCCAACATGAACTATTAACATAAAATTGGTATTTGAGTGAATTTAGTGCTGGTTTGACAAAAAGAATAAAACCAAGAAAAGTCTGTGTTTAGTGTGCAGTTTTTATACTTACATAAATCTGTTTTATTATTATGTTGATTTTTGTAAAATTAGAATTAGCTCAGTGGTTTTCCCTGTGTGTGTGTGTGTGTGTTCCACGTGAAAGCTAACATTAATCCAATGCAGTAAAGGACTAAGAGTTCTCGGGGTAATTAAAATGTGAACAGTACTGAAGCCCCATCTAAGCTGAAGTGGACCAGAAAGAGAACTAGATCCATTTTCATATGAACTTGCAATGTGAACATAAAAAGGACCCAGTCCCTTTTCCTTTGGTTTAATTTTTGCAGTAGTTAGAGAGAACAGTTTCTTTAAAAATGTGAAAACACCAAGATAACCCAATACTCAGGGTTGGGATGGATCTAAATACAAACATTGAATAAATATTGGGAACACAGAAATGAAGTTTCTATATTTTGCAAAGATATTGCAAGTTCTGAGTAGACTGATAAATCAATTTAATGAACCAACTATTGATCTTAGTGTTATCAAGCTTGCCTTTGAGGGATGATTGAACAGATCAATCTCCTCAGCAGTGATGTGTTTAGCACTAATGCACTTGGGATTATGAGAACAACAATAGACCGTAGCAGGAGATGAAAATGAATAATAATAATATTTTCAAATGAAAGGTTTGTGTGTGTGTAGACACATATAATAATATACTGGGACACAGGTGTTTACTAATGTGTTTCTTTTAATTACACGGTTTAATCATTTATGGGATATGTTTCCATTGCAGTGGGTTTTTGGTCTATTTTTGCTTGACCCAGGTTTGCTGTTGTCTTATTCTTCTCTTCATGAAGTTCCATACAGTTTCAATAGAAGATTGGACTGCTGGCAGGTCAGTCAAGCACACACACTCTGTCTCTGCATCAATGGGACCATCGCACCCATGCCATGAACACTGATGCCCCCCATTACTGTGACAGATGTTGGCTTTTGTGCCTTTAGCTGATAACAGTCTGAATGGTCTATTTCGTCTCTGGCCCAGAGAACTTGAAGTCCATTTTTTTGCAAAACAAGATGAACGATGGCTTCATTAGACCACAGTACAGCACACATGTCCACTGCTTTTCAATCAATCTGAGATGAGCTTAGGTGTGGAGCTTAGGTCATTTCTGTAGTTCCTCTTTGCACAACAGAGTTTCAGGTGTTATTTGCTTAATGCATTGGCATACTGTTTTAAATGACAGTGCTTTCTGAAGTCTTCCGAAGCCCATTGGGCGAAATTGATCACAGTAAGATGATGTACAGTGATTAAGAACTTGTTTCACAGGCTGAGATTGGTTGACATGGGGTTAACAGAAGGGGGAACAACATGCAGGGCTAGTGCTAAAATCTGAAACCCACTCATACCCAGGCCAGAGTCATTACAGCTAAGCCATTGGCTGAGTAGGAGTGGGTTGTGGACAATTCAGGTATAAATGCCCTACACAGGAAAATGAGTGGGAAATCAAAACACAGCGAAGTGTTTTTATTTTAATGGTGGACTGTTCCACAGGCAGTGCACACCTTTGGGCTACGACTGGAAGAGAAAGAAGAGATAAAAGGTAGACTTAGAGGAAAAAATGGAGAGCCGGTATTAACCTATATTACCAGCGGGGTCTGACAGAAAAACTGGCAGCTACAACAGCCCAGAGACACAAACAATGACCCTGCACAATTCTGACCCTGACAATTCTTTGTAATCTTCTGTTGAGAACAGTTAAGTTCTTTTTTGAACTGACTGATAATTCTCCTCATGGAGGTACAAATACACAACCCATCCTTGTTTGGTTCATCACAAGGTTTTGCTTATGTATATATGCCTTACACAATATGATGAAAGGTTTGTAGCCATCTGTTCATCCATTGTTTCTTCTGAAATCAATGGTATCCATTTATCCACTCTATCGCATTAACAACATGGACTCCTCAGGGAAGGTTTTACACTAGATGTGAGGATTTAATTGCATTCAGCCTGAAACACATTACTGAGGTCAGGTGCTGATGTTGGATGATTACTTTTAGACCACCAACACCACTCCAGCACATCCCAGAGGTATTGGATGAAGCTCCATCAGTCCAGAGCACACAGTTTCACTGCTCCAGACACCAATACAGTTTTATATGATTCTAGCTGATGCTTGTCATTGCTCATGGTGACCTTCGAATGACTGGACAAGGGTGTCAAATGCAATTGACAGCAGATTAAATGACCTCTGTGTATGATAAATGTGCTTTATAAATAAACATCCCTTGCTTTTATATGGTGATTAGAAAAGTTGTATGAACAGCTCATTTCATCATGGCGTCAGCAGTGGGTGAACCTAAATTCACTAATTACATGGGCATTTGCATGAATAGATTTAGTTTAATTGATATGGATAAAAACTTGAGTTGACTTTAGTGGATATGCTTTTTAAAGGTACAGCATATAAAAATAACGTGCCATTTATTAATATGTATAGTGGGGCAAAAATGTATTTGTATTTGAGAATGTTATGTGGTCAGATGGTCAGAATGAAACCACAATTGAACTCTATGGTAAGAATGCCTTTTGCCATGTTTGGAGGGGGAAAAATGCTGAGTTGTATCCCAAGAACACCATACCCACTGTGAAGCATGGGGGTGGAAACATTATGCTTTGGGGCTGCTTTTCTGCAAAGAGGAGAGGACGAAGGGGAAGGATGAATGGGGCCATGTATCATGGGATTTTGGGCAAATCCCATCAGTGAGAACATTGAAGATGATGATGATGATAAGCCTTTATGTGTCAGATACAATTGCACATACACTGGATGGTGGATCCCTCCGACCATACATATACAAAAAACATTTGGCATTTAGGGGAAGGGAGAGGGAAAGAAAAAAATAGAGCCTCCCCCAGATTGTCTTAACGAGCAGAGTGAGGGGTGGTAAAAACCACCCCAGCATCAAAGCACATGAACACATGACATATGACAATCTGCAACAGGGAATGAATAGGGAAACGAAAAGTCCATGTGGGACACAGCCATCAGTTCCCCGATGCCAGAATCAGACCCACCCATGTAACGTGCCTGGATCTTCCAGCATTACACTGCCTGGGCAACGAAGGAGTGGCTACATGAAAAGCATTTCAAGGTTCTGGAGTGGCCTAGCCAGTCTCCAGACCTCAATCCAATAGTAAATCTGTGGAGGGAGTTGAAAGTCTGTGTTGCCCAGCAACAGCCTCAAAACATCACAGCTCTTAAGAAGATCTGCTTGGAAGAATGGACCAAAATACCAGCTACAGTGTGTGCAAACCTGATGAAGACTTACAAGAAACGTTTGGCCAACCAATGTTACATTTCAAAGTATTGAGGTGAACTTTTGTTATTGACCAAACACTTATTTTCTGCATCATTAGACAAATAAATTCTTTAAATATCATGTGATTTCCTCAATTTTTTTACATTCCATCTCTCACAGTTGAAGTGTACCTATGATAAACATTACATCATCTTTTTAAGTGGTATGGAATCTGCCAAATACTTTTTTTTTTTGCCTTTTTGGTGTTTCATATCTACTGTACTGAACTAAACAATGTACATCTTATTACTGCATCCACACTCGCTGTGACCCATGCCGTTGGCATGCTGAGCTGAAGATTGCTTTTCAAATACATTTCACTGTGAGGGGATGTTAGAGCGATCACAGAGGGCAGGAGATGATTGCAATAGTATTATGGGAATGATCTTATAATGGGTGATAGTTACAACTACATATTTCTTCCTATGAAAAATAGAACTCATCCATATTCATCAAACTAAACATCTAAATTATCCATACATCCATACACTAACCAGCTGGTTTTCACTTCCTAATAAGACAGCATAACTTAATCCATAATGTTACCAGAAACGTCACAGAAGAAAGGTCCCGGAAATTCTCATTTGCATGCATGCCTGAGGGCAGAGGGATACACTGAGAGAGAACACTCCTTAGGGTTAAGCATTAAGCTAAAGGGTTTGACAGCAGGGGTCATAAACAGAGACCTTAGAGCATGTAGTTGTGTAGCAATAGGGCATTAGTTCTTGATATTCTGTGTGTTACAGAGATCACATCTGACACTTAACATTACACATAAAAAAATAAAACAACAAATGCTTTGCAACTTCACTGTATAAAGTGATACTTCTGTAATGGGCGGTGCCATTGAATGTCAGCACGGGGAGGTGTGGGTTCACCTCGCTGGCTGACAGGCTGGTGCTCCTCCCCCAGATGCCGATTTATTCAGTGGCTTTATTTCGCCTGATTGCCCCCGGCCGATTTGCAGGCTCCTTCCAGTCTGTCCTGGAGCCCGCCAGCAACATCCGGTTTGGTCCTTCGGTTTACCCATGGACATCATGGACATTCAGCAAACAGTCATCCAGCTGGTGTTTCCAGTAGGGAACCACACTGTTGTCCACCTAAGCCCCACACACAGGAGGCACGTAATGGTGGCAGTGTGGACTTGGGATGAGCACCCTGTGGGGCAGGTATCGGTTTGCAGGGGGACTCTCTTGGATAAAAGAGATGTGACGCACCTGGAAACACCATCAGTCTGGGCTGCGCAGTCCCCTCTGTGGAAGCTCCGTATTGTGGGGTGGTGCATGTGGGTTGTGAGCTCTTGGAAACATGGGTGAGTTGCGAGGTTCCCCAAGAACATTTTACATTGCTGAAGGCCAGAGCAGCACCCTCTGCATTTCCCATCTCACCCTTAACATCACACCATCATTAGCAATGTGTGTGAGTGGTTCGCTGCTATTTTGTTTTCCACTTCTTTTCATCAGAGGGCAACACACTTGAATCAATGCATGAGGGTAAGCTCGCATTACCTTCTTTGTAACAATGTCAGCTGTACAAATGATCATATATTAATACAATTGTATGTAAATGTTCTTGAAACTATTAAAACCATTTTTTCAAGTAGTAGTGCATGAAATAAGCAAACTTGCCTGCCAACAAAATAAGAAAGTTCTAATAGACTGCAATGGCAATCATACTTTACACCCAAAAAGACTATTTAGCTTTTTTGTGCTGATGCTAAACAGGATCAATAGATTAAGGAAATTCTATAGCTTTGCCCAGTCACACAGTAGAATAGGAGTCAAATATGGCTATGCTAAGGGTGGGGGAGGGGCAAATCAACATCTATGTTTGTTGCACAGTCCAAAGTAACAAACACGAGTGTGTTATTATTGATTTTGGGATAAAGTAATAACTCACATTGACAGAGTCAGTAGAGCATCGGAAGTTGTTTTCAGTGACAACTATATTATGAACCACCTGGATTCTAATTTGTCAGATATTTTATTTGTATGAAACTAAATATACTTATCACCTGTTCTGTGCATTCTGCATTAGGCACATGAATAAAAGGTGTATGATAGATAAGGAGACTTATATAATAAATTATAGCTAAAAACATAAAATATAATCCATGGTTCTATGTTTAATGTCCAATCTCCACTGCAGAAGAAGCACATATTGTCAAGTAATTTTTCTCTATTGTAAATGCAAGAGCCTTAATATTTAAATCTTAATTAAATATTTTGTAAGAATTAAGAGTTATTAAACTTAGGAAAATTATTTTCTCCACTGATAGACAATGTTTTAATCATCTCGACAATGCTTACACGATCAATGGTTTGAATGTGTGATAATGATCTACTTACTTTTGCCATGTGACTGATCTTTTGTTGTTTTTTGTGTTCATTTTGTTACATAAATTAGTGCAGTCATTTTTTGGATTATTATGATGCTTTTGGTAGGCACAGTAAGAGGGTGTTTTCTTGTTCAGAAATGTATGAAAAATATCAATGATTTACATATTTTCAGACACTATATTTCTCATGTTATTTTCTACAGTTCACCCAGAACATTTTCTCCGTCTTTGTTCTCCTTTTCCCATTCCCTTTTCTCTGTTTTAATTAAAAAGCGAAATGATGATGAAAAGAGACCAAATTTGCAAAGTATTTGGGTGGTAATTTTAGTGCCGGCCATTCCATTATGCTTAGCAAGTCAGTCATGAAATACCCTCATTCGTAACTTAGTCTAAAATGACAGAGGATTTGTATGTCTTTTGAATACTTTCTTAACTCAAAATTAACAGTATATTTATAGATAACCATACATATAATATACATGCAAATAAAAGTGCAAAAAACTTTGATTGTATTATAGTCATAAAAGTGGCCCTCACTATCAGCGAATTATTTAATCGTGCAATGATGTAACCCTGGGTCACTACTCCCCCTCTTTAGAGCATCATGTTCAGCCCTAGTGCACCCTCTCCCTCCAAAAATGTAAGACTAAGTTTTGGCATGTAAGTGGTAGAACAAACTTCCCCTGACAGCTGTGAAGTCTCTCCCTGTCTTCAAATACTGATCAAAGTCCAGCCTCATCAAATAGCAAAGGACAAAAAACATACAAACTGTACGGGTCCCAGGGTTCTTTGGAAAGATACGCAAGACGGAAATGTATTTCATGAAATTTTATAAACATATACTAAGTGCCAGACAACAACTAAACATAGATCCTCACATTGAAAAAACACAGACCCTGAACATACCCACACAAAACTATTTAAAGGCAACATAACGATCAACACCTGACAAGGGCGGGCACATGAAACCTGAAACAGGTACAGTAAACCAAGACACGTGACCGACAAGCCCGCAAAACAAAACTGGACCACAGGACTGACATACAAGACTAACCATGACACAAAGTAATAAACATAATTAGCAAACATCCTCACAACTAGCATGAACAAAAAGAATCCTCTTTCTTATGTGATATGATATAGTTCAAGTAGAGGGTTAACTTAGAGTCTAATATAATATCTTGCTTGATTAGCAATTCTGTAATTAGTTCTTGATTTACTATTGTGAGGGACAGGTTTTCTTTGCAGACTACAAAGAAACTCATGTACATCTCACTGAATAAGAGTCTGCCAAATGCTCTGAAAATCAATAGACTTCAAACAAATAACTCATGCATTTTAACTAAAGCAAATTGTTCTTAGAATGAATAACACTCAGACACACACACACACCCACACACACACACACAGTATGTGCATAAAAAAAGAAACAATATATACAATTATGACTCAAAATGGTTCCTCGAAAATGTTAGGAAACTGCATATAATTGATCTTTGCTGGGTGCATTATAGTTATGGAGACATGCAATGGAAACAGAGCATTTGCTACTTCCCCTTGCCGGCTAGGTGCACTACAACCATGGGAGAAATGGCTGCGAGCCTATTTTGGTGCAGCCGACAAACAAGGGAAACCACCCTCTGCATTCTCAGTATACAAAGTGGAACAAGAGAAGATCTTTCACAAAGTTGGTATTTAACCATCTAAAATGTCATTGTACATTGTAGTATGAACATTACCCTTCACTGGAACTAAGTTACCCAGCCCTAAAAAACAGCCCTAGAACATCATGCCTCCCTTACCTAACTTTACTCGTGGCACTATTAGATATCATTCTCCTGGCATTCACTAAACACGGATGAATCCATTCGCCTTCCAGATAGTGAAGTGTGAAGCAGCTCTTCAGGAAAACAGTTAAAGTAAGCGCATTTTTATGAAAATTTCAGATTGCATGTCTGTAACTGAGTCCTGTTTGTAAACACGTGGACCTGTATTCACCAAATGTCACTTTTCTATACTTCTGCAGTAAAAGGAAATGGATGCTAGCACTGTGGTTTTGGTTCATGAATGCATAGTGTTATGCAGTGTTAATATGATTTAAAATGTGAAAATTGTAAACAAAATATTATATATAATATGTGCATGAATCAATTATAACAATGTTCACTCAGTAATCCTAACCTTTTAGACAATATGCATTGCAGCTAATGCGCATGTCACAGACTTAAAGTTGCAGCTGTTGCATCCAGATGCTGTTAAAAAGCAGAGGAAAATCATTTATCTTAAATAGAGCAATGCTCCTCACTTCAGCATAAAGGTAAATGATAAAATGTAAAACAAAAAATCATCATCAAAATAAAAAATAATATCCTTACACCAAATGTAAGGTTTTTGTTTGTCTGTTGTTAATATAATATTTGACCTGAAGAAGCTAATTATCAACATGGCTATGTTGTAGGAATGCAATTTTGTTAAGTATATACATTTAATTAACATAAATTCAATGCTTATAGATATATAATAAATGTAGGGCTGTTTCTATAGATAAGTGTAACATTGAATTAATAGACCTTTCCATCAGAATCTGATAATAACTTTCAGATGTGCAACCTTTGAGTGCCTGTGTTCTACAGTAGCAGTCCCAGTTCCTGCTTGTTGCCATGAATTATGCACCATTCTTTACAATATATTTATTTATTATTTGTCTTTCAAGATCAAAACGAATGCCAAACAAATTCGCTGTATAAATATTGTAGCACAGACACAAGGATGAAAGCATGTGGAACTCTGGAAGTAGTGCATCTTTATGTTCTTATAAAATAGGAAAGAGGTAAAAACTTATTATTAAAGATTATGCAAATGAAATATTAGTGCTATTAAAAAAGTGTGCATTTTTGCTTGAGACCTGAATATCATACAGTTCTAAAAAGGTGACTAAGCCAATTTTCATTTTATTTTTATAATCAATATGATCAATATGATCAATAGGCTTTGAATATATTCCAGTGGAACCAATCCTGATGAACACCTTTTCATCATAGCCAAAGCATGCAATTTTGCAGGATTAACAATGCATGTAAATGATTAATTATTATTTTTATATTGACAAATTCTGTTTCATTGGGCATGAGTTTGGTTTACATACAGTCATGTGAAAAAGTTAGGACACCACATTACATACTGAAAGAAAGAGGAACAGAAAGTGATTTATTTGCAGGTAAGCAAAAAAAGTTAGGACACCCTACCCCCTAATAGCTAGTGTTACATTTGGCTGAAATAACCACAGTAAGACGTTTCTTGTAGCCATCTTCCAGTCTCTGACATCGCTGTGAGGAAAGTTTGCTGCAGACCTTGTTGTATAATTCTTTAAGCTGTGAGATGAGGGTTTCTTTTATGTACAGGCCATTTCAAGTCACCCTAAGGATCTCAATGGGATTAAGGAATCTCCATTTCCTAGCTTTTAGCCTGTCCTAGGTGCATTTGCTGGTATGTTTTGGGTCATTGGGTTGTGTTGCAGGGTCCAGTTCTGCTTCAGCTTTAATGATCTTACAGATGGTCTAACATGTTCTTCAGGTACCCTCTGATACATGGTAGAATTCATAGTGGATTTTATGATGGTGAGCTGACCAGGTCCTTCTGCAGCAAAGTATCTCCAAATCATAACGCTTCCACCTCCATGCTTCACAGTTGGCAGAAGTGCTGAGGTGGAATCTGTCCAAAGAATACTATTCCAAAAGTCCTGTTCTCTCTGGCATATTAATTAACTAATTAATGCAAATTATAGTTGTACAGCCAGTCTGATTTTACAGGCATGGACTTTTACATCTACAGTAGACAGTGTTTGCTGTAGGTCCCATTACAATTTTGGACACTTCTTTTAGCATTTTACAGGCTGCTCTCAGGGTGAACTTGCTTGGACGGCCAGCCATGGGCATGTTGGCAGATGTTTTGTCAGTGTTGTTCTAATTTGTTCCTCACCAGGAACCACATTTTTGTAGAATTATATTTTACAAAAGATTTAGAATTTTTTTCTTCAGTTTTAATTGTTTAGTTGTATTAATGAATCTCCCAGTATTGTTGAAATTGAGATTAAATGTCCTTATGTCCTGGAATGTTACCAAAACTTGAGATACAACATTTCACACACATTCAGCCAGTCTTAGTTATTCTTAGTTCAACTCTAAATGGTTATTTTACTGACAAAATATAATTGTAGAAAGAGTCAATTTTATCATATGAATGATCACTAGAAGGCTGCATAAAAAAGAGACTACTCTTGGGTTCCATTATGACCTGAATAATATCTTATGCCAAAATGAGACAAGAGATAAAGTCAATTAAATGTTATGTTATATTGGTTGCCTTGTGACTGTGTGTGTGTTTTGAGTGCTGAAAATAAAAATATGGTTTACCCTGAACTAGGATTGGGATTAAGACCTCAGCTTCAACTTTAATTACTCAAGAAGGAAGAGATAAACACAGAATTATTTATTTTATAATTTAATGTCTTTACTGCATTTGTGATGCCTCTGTACCATACATGGTGCCACAAAGTATTTGCATGCAGACATAAAAATATGTAGAATGCATTTATGGCTTGGTTTATGTTGTACAAATAAGATTATACCATTACCTAATTCCACAATTTCCATTATCCAAACTGCTCATAAAGTATCATTCAAGCTTGTTTGGGGCTTGAATATGACTGTAAGACAGGGCTGTGGTTATAAATGCATGAGTCAGCTGTGCAGCTACAGATTGTGAATGTCTGTCTGAGATCTTCCTCTGAGTATTTCACACAAACATTCCTCACATCTGAATCTACTGTGAAGTCATTTGAAGTGTTTGAACTTTAAAAACAAGTTACACATTTACTATATGTTAAGATTATAAGATGTTAAAATTTAACAATCTATTTATGCATTTGTAGATTTTGTAAATTTGGTTAATTTAGAAAGTGGAAGCCTGGGGAATGCGAAACAAAATTTACTACTAAATATATTTCAAATGTAATAATTTCATAAAGGATGCCAAGAATTTGTATATCTAATGTTGCTCATTATAAAGTTTCAATTGATTTGGTTAATTGAGCCAAGGTTCCTGCTGTGTTTATGCAAATAGAGCAGACATTACTATGATTGAGCTAATGCAGGTACATGTGCTCTGGATCAAAAAATAAATCATTCTTTTTAATTTATTGGTTGCTTGGACAATTCAATAAGTAACAAAATAATTGCGATTTCATGAGCCACTGAACAGAAGAAAGGTCGAGTTGCAGAATGTTATCTGTCAAATGCAGTCATGTATCTGGGTCAATACTTTTGCTAGAATTTGGTGGTTGTAGTTCAAAATTTCAATGAGTAACAAAATCAATCATTTTTATGGAAGGTTAAAAGGATGAAAGAAAGGAAAACATGTCTAGATAGACAAGTATATCAATATGAAATACATTTGAGTAGTCTGGTAAACACCACAATCTTTGGTGGTTCTTGTTAAAAACATTGTATCCAGTGAGTATTTGTAGGATGATGGAAGGATGAAAAGATTACAGGAATGAGAGATAAGAGCTGTCATTATGAATTGCTGTCATGTGGTTTGGACCACAGATGAATCTTTACGGTACATTCAAAGATTAGGGATTGATACAATTACAGTAACGGTAAAAGTGCTACCAATGTGATATAGTTTAATCTTTCTACTTCAGGTTGTCAATAGCACATTCAAGAACATACAAAATCAATATGTTAAGCTATGATGGAGCAGCATAGCCAGGTTAAAATGTTGTCAAATATGAACTGTCAGCAACATAACTCTATAAGCTTTAGTGACCATTTAAAAAATCTAACAGGCAGTGAAACTGGGATGTTGGTGAAAAAGATGAAAAGTTGTTAGGTTATGTGAAAGTAACTATCATCATAAAATATGGTTATATGTGATGTATCTTTATAGTAGCTTGATCATTCCAGAATTGCAGATAAAAAGCTTTCTAAAAGAGAAAGCAAGAATGCAGGAATGGTTACAGTAAAAAATACGGCTCAAAAATGAATAGAACACTTTTTAACAAGAGTATAGCATCAATGTAATTAAACATGTGGGATATTGATCTGGTCAGTCAAGTAGCAGAGGGTTAAGTTGTTAATCAGTTTCCGTTGCTTTGCTGTTAATCAAATGAACAACAGGTGTACTATAGGGGCAACAATGAGACAACCCTTAACCTCAGCAGCAGGACCTGTATCTGCTTCTTTGTGCAAGGAGGATGAGCACTGCTAGAGCAACCTTTAGCAGATCACTGGTGTGAATGTCTCTGACCTGAGGGTCATGCATCCTCTAGTTGCCCCTGTGCTCACTGGCAAATGCCAAACAGGCTCCATGGTGCTGTGCAAAGAATACCAGAATTGGCAGGTCCACCACTGGAACCCTGTACTTTTCACAGATGAGAGCAAGTTCACCCTGAGCACTTGTGACAGACGTGAAAGGGTCTGGAGAAGCTGTGAAGAATGTTGTGCTACCTGTAACATCGTTCAGCAGGACTGGTTGGGTGGTGGGTCAGTGATGGTATGGGGAGACCACTAGCACCTTTACTTCCATTAGATATCAAAATGCAGCTCCTCCAGGTACATGACAATGTCAAGCCTCATGTAGAGAGAGTATACAGGCAGTTCCTGGAGGATGAAGGAATTGATTCCACTGACAGGCCCCCATGCTCAACTGACCTAAATCCAATAAAACCTCTGAGACTACGTTTTAGTCCACGTGGTTGAAACTAAACATATCCAGGATCTCAGTGATGCCCTGGGGCAGATCTTGGAGGAAGCCATTCATTATCTCATAAAAGCATGTGGGGGACATAAAATGGCACTCCGTAGTTTGTGAGTTGTGCACTGGCCTGCCACATATTTTTTACTTTGATTTTTGAAGTGCCCTCTGTAGGTTGATCATTTTAATTCTCATTAAAAGATGTGACATAATTTAATTCCTATCATATTACCTAGTCAGTTTCAGTATCGATATCGAGCATAATTTTTATCCCATTGAGATTTGATGTTCCTTTACTTTTTTGAGCAGTATATGTTGCATTGTGAGGGGAATACCTGTGCTTCACCAAATGTGAAGTTTAAATGATCCGGCTTGAACATTGACTAAGAAAATCAATGGGTTTCCACATATTAATATTTCTACATTCTATATTTTATAAGCTAAATAGATGACTCCTTTCAATATGAAATAGAATAATGTGCTTTGTGTCAAAAGCTGAACCACTAAGATTACAGGAGGTTAAATTAATACGATAGCAACAATTAACATGGGTTGAAAAGACAAAAAGAGGCAAAAGGTTGACCTAAAAAGGCTGAAATTATTGCCATTTGTATGTTTATTTAAATTGAATCTAACAAGTGCCTTATTAACTGTAAATTAGAAAAAATTTAAAAAATGGTTAAAAATAATTGGAATACCTTAGAGATACAATGTTTTGTTTGTACTTCCTATTCACATTGAACAGAAGTCTTAATACTCATTTCATAATCTAAAGAAAAGATGTTTTGAGAATGTGTATTATGAAATGGGAACATTATATCAAACCACAAGATTAGTCCGACAGAAGCAAGGAAATTAAAAAAAAATAAAATAAACCATCATGCTGTGGATAGATCTTTTTAACTGATACATTTATTATTACTTTTGGTATTTGGTTCTAGAGTCTCACTCATGGACGGGTGTTCTTTCTAAAACTCTACCCGTGCGTTGGTTTTACGCATCTCTGTGGGCTTCCCACTCACTTGGTAGCCATCCGTAAGTCATGTATGTACCCTCATTTGTCAGTCCCTGACATCAACTCTAGAACCGTGCACTATTACCAGCAGCCAGAGCAACGCACTCTGCACTTTCCCCCTCACCCTAACACCACCCAGTCACGAATAGCGTGTTTCATTTTCATCTCCTTTAGGCAACGGGACACACACTTGTATCCATACACCAGATGCTCTTGCATTCAGTCTCTGCCAGCCCTACACATGGGTGGGAGCTAATTACAAGTGTATTCCTCTATTTTCATTTCCCTATTGCACATGGGCCCCATCATTCAATCAAAGTCAAAACACTCTCCTTAACTTATAATGGATTTAGTTCACAGAAATTCCTCAGCTTGTATCAACAAGCAACATGCTTTAGTTTAAACCTTAGGAGTCACAGTTAACACTGGTATTGAATGTGGAAAAACCAGACTGCATTCTAACAATATGCACAAAAGCACACACAGTGTATATTATGTGGTATATGAATAAATAAATACAGGAAATTTTGTCCCTGCATGCTTAATATGAATAAGTATTGTTGAGCATAATGGCAGATAGCACAGAAGATTATCATTATTATTTTTAGCACATCAATGTGCTCCAGGAGAAATTTGTTCACATTGTTTTTTTTTTGTCATCCTGCAGCCTTTTCACCGCCACTGCACTCAGTGAGTCCTTTGCCTTTGTAGTTATGTAGCTTGTTGTGTGTTTGTCCTTCATTACAGTGCAATTCTATCCATTCTAAAAATGAATGCTTGTCTATGATCTGTAGTAGATTACTATCAATGTATGGTGCAATTATTTAGAATCTGTAAGAGTGAGAAGGCACTGAAATATCATTAGGTGGAAATTCAGGATTAAAAATAAAAATAAAACACATACAGCTATGTGAAATGAAACACAATTTGTCAGCCCTAACATGCTCCATGGGAAGTTAGACTGATTAGTAAGAAATGTGTCAAAAAAGCTACGGTTTAAAGCCCAAACACCCACACACACCTCTATGGGGGGAAATGGACAAAGAAAATAATAAAAATTATGGATGTATGTAACGTGACTTTCTATAAATCACCAGCAAAATGTAACATGTAATAAGAAAAGAATCTTTACATTTCTAAGCATCAGATCATGCATAAAGTGCCTGTTTATATGTTTATGTTCATAAGCATATAGATGTTATATTTGTATGCATTTATGACAGAATTGTTCTACTAATTCAATAAAAAGTTTACATCAAATTGTTTTCCTTTGTTACTGCCAAGGATAATTACCTCTGAAAGTCTGAAATACTTAAAAGAACATAGATGATAAAGAGGAAAAAGAAGAAAGATGATGATTATGACGCACCACCCACCCACCAAACAATTTGATTTGAGAAATGAGGCAAAGCGAACAAGAAAGCAAACCTGAAAAGATTAGTTACACTGTTGCAGGAGACCGCCCACAGTAAAGGAAGTAAGTTATAAAACCTACAAGATAAAAGCATTATACACCAACTCAGCAGACTGTTTAAAGATCAGTTTGGATGCAAACTTATTCCATTTATCTCAACTGCTATATAATGGAAAAATAGAAATCTGATCAGTTTAAAATTACACAGATATCTCAAAGGGCATGAAAGTATGAAAATGCAATTTCATCATTTTTTCCTGTGTATTTGCAGACATTATGTTTTACACAAGTGCTGTGTGAATATTAACTTACAAGCTAGAGCTTTGTAAACATAAAGACAATGCTCAATTCCGCTTGCTGGATTTAGTGCAGGGAGTTTCTATTTACAGACACATTTCTTGTACTTTCAACTCATAGCTGTTGAGTACACTAATCCATAGCTGAACACTAATCCTATTCTCTTCTGTGGAGAATCTGATTATTATCAAGACACCCGAACAGATGTCATCACTGAAAGAGGAACTTTAAGACACATTAAATGCTCCAGTACATTGAAATGATAAAATCTGCCACAACGTGTTAGATTCTCATGGTAATTAGCTTTTCATAAACACATTTGTTTCTAGTTACAGCTTGCATGTAAGCTATTCAAAATCAGCAGTTATGCCTAGATCTGATATAATTTGTTGAAGTGATAGAAGACTGAAGTTTGGCAGATGAAGTGATAAATAGCTAAGAAGAAAAAAGCATCAAAAACACTAACAAATTACATTATAACAAATCAATGCTGGTGACACCAAGATTCAGGTTGTAGCTCCTAGAAGAAAATGCTGCTAGTTTTACTTCCTATAATGACATTACAAAAAAAAACACCCTAGTTCAACCATCATAATAATACGGTAGAGCATCTGCTGTTAAGTCTTTTGAGCACTTAAAAGTTTATAAAACTGGATATTTTTCATCCCTGAAAAATGTTATTGGCACTTGTACATTAAACATGAAGGTTATATGGTTTTATTCTTGTAATGATAGTTCAGAAATGATTCAGCGCATCGCGGTGGGTCGAGGGTTGAATGCCAAATCTTATTCTTCTTGCTAGTCTTTTGGCCATAGATTCTAATGCCACACCGGCTTATATGAAATATTTCCAGCATGAAGTTATTACCAGACTCCCTTACCTCCTGCCTCCCACTGCTGTCAGTGCAGAGCAGCATGCAAATACAGTGAGCTCTCCCATATTGAAGCCTGCGTTTCTCCTCCAGTTTGCTCACTCAGTGGGCACTCCAGTAGAGTAAATACCAGGCCTGTCATTGTCCACTTCTGTTTGCAGGAGTTGCTCATTTTTGACCTTTCCTTTATTAGATTCTTGTTTCACGTGGGAATGGTTTTGTTCCACTGGTGAATTTTATTGGGTAAAATGAAGGGATAGATTCATCTTAGTGTGTAAAGCCAGATGTCTGGGGGGAATACTGAAATGATGGCCATCAGTGTAAATCCATTTAGTTTATTTCACATTGTTTATTTTCGTATTTTAACAAGAGCTTGAAGACGCAGATATGTTTTTTAATTTATTTTTTTATTTTTTTTATTTTTTTATGTGTTGGGGGCAACATTGGGTTTGACTTGTCCTTGTCTTTTTCCAGTGGATCATATACCACCCAGCAGGGTCCTCTTAAGAATCACCTTTAAATGTTGCTGGGGCTTTTGATGTCTCTTACAATATTAGAATGTTGCTAAAGCATGCTTACATAGATCATATATCATGGCAAGACATGTGTGTCTTTTATTCTAGTGTTTTTCAAGTTTTTGATCATTAAAAATAAAAAAAGAAATACATCTGAAACTTGACCAGTTCCAAATGCCCCTATAAACCAGCAAATGTAATGTTAATATTTAGAGATTCATACCCATTAGAATGTGTGTGGACAAACTAAGTAAACCTAATAATGTAAGCTAACTGATGCTAAAACTAGCTGACAAACTGACACCTATGTTTCAAAGTATACCCAAAAAATAATAAGCTTATTATCTTACTGATGTGAGAGCTACAAGGAGTTCAACACATTCTTCTTAGTTATAGAAAACAGTGCATGTGCTACAACAGTGCAGATGATAAGTGCTACAATTATTGCCATCTGAAAGAGAAACACATACTCATAAGCACTTAATGATGGTAGAAAGTCTAAACAGTAAGTGCTACAGCATAAACAACATGGTCTATTCATATATACGAGTGCTAAAAGAGTCCAGGACGTTCTTCTTAGTCATAAGTGCATCAGCGTTAGCTGATGTTAAGTTTTTTAAGTGCTTCTTTACCTATGAAAAGGAAAGATTCAAGTACTATATTTAAATTGTATTGTTGCAAGTAGTATGAACATAAGTGAGTATAAGTGGAAACTGTCAGATCTGTAGATTGATGTGTTGATCAAAGTCAAGGTTAAAGTAAACTTTCTTGTTGGGCTTAGATGCTGAGGTAGTCATGGAACAGTTGAGTCTTGAGGTGTTTCTTGAAGGTAGTGAGAGTTTCTGTAGTTTTGATGTGTCTGGGCAGCTCGTTCCACCAGTGAGGGAGAACGAAGGAGAAGAGTCTGGAGTGGTGGGGGTGGAATCCCCAAGCGCTGTTTCCTCGCTGATCTGAGGGATCTGGTGGGTGTGTAGGTCTGGATTTATTCAGATGTATTGCTCAGATGAGATTTTCAAAGTGATTATACATTCAGACCAGAATAACACAATGTCGTGTCATACTGTACCTGTATATGCTTTTATCCATGTGGGCAAAACATCACCATGGTAATGAAGAGAAGGATTTTTTTTCCCTGTTAAGGTGCTGATGAAGTTCAATTGAACTGAGGAAATTTAGATTTACTGATTACTAAGCAGTAAAATGTTGGCTGTCTCTGATAATGACATGATATGTAATTTTATTTATTATTAAATACGGGTAAGAATGAAATGTCCATGGCATACCCAGTGTAAATGATGACTATGGGGACTGAGAGAGATGCTATGTGTTAAATTTATTTTTGTACTTAACTCATGAGACAAATTTAATCAGTTGGCACTTTTCAACGCTGATCCTATTATTTGTCTTATGTTTTGCTTGCTATACCTCCTCCACTTAGAAAAACTGACATGCCATGTTCATTTTCTTTCTTTATGTGATATTTAACAGCATGGCTGCTTATTTCGATTTTATTAATAAACAACGACAGAAAAAAAAACTTTCTTAGCCTGGGGACTTAAAGCTGCAACCCACAGAATTATGTGGTTGACGTGTAGAAGTTCCATTGCCCTGTGAGATAGCAAAGAAAATGAAAAGTATAGTTTTATATAACCTCACTATGAAAGGAAAGCAAGATGTGGTTTAAAATATCAACTAGGATGTGCACTATATTTTGAATACAAGTGTCACAGCTGTCTTGGAGTCAGAGTTGTTTTCAAGCTGTGACTTGACTAACTCTTAGCTTGCTATTCATGAACATACTCTTATAACCTGAAATCTACTAAAGACCACTTCAGCTACTTTAAACTGAAAAACAATGGTTCTTTCAAGAACAGGGTAAATATAGATGAGTGTTCACAGGCTTACTCACACCCTTTAGAGTTTTCCTGCTTACAGCTCAACTGACTCACCACATCAACTAATTAATAAGCTCTTCATGAGACTAAGCTTAAGAAGCTTTAAATTGTATTTAGGCCTAGGGTTAAAACATCTGTAAATATATTTACACACGTATATATGGAAAATCTTAGTCAAATTGTTGTAACTTATCTTATCAGTTGTACCAGCCACATAACAGACAGGTGAGCAACATTTGATTGGGTATTTTTAAATCTATTATATATTTTAATGACTGTTCACAATCCAGCTATGGCAACAATGTATAACAGCCTCAGCATTTGTGCCAGCACAATACACACGTATGTCATTACCATGATTGTATCACTGCTGAGCTGAGACTGATCCACTCCTAAGATAATATCTGGTCAGCAAACAGACTACATAGCAACTGTAAAGCTTTAGTTAGAAAACTTGCACAGTGCGCCAATAGGGTTGAGTACCTGTGGATTAATGTGCAGTAAGTCCTCTTTCTAAGGATCTGGACAGTTTATATTCAGAAATCACTGATTATTTCAAGCTGTAAAAAAATAATATATATCAGGGAAATAAGAAACACAATAATTTCATATCTAATTTACCCAAACATTTTTCACATTTAACTGCTGAAATTAGAAAAAACATTGTCACCACTTACAAGAAAGAGAAAAGATCTGGTTGCCTATGTACATGACAACATACATTAGAATTGAAAAGAAATACATTAAATCTGAGTATAAATTGTTACATTTCAAGAAATATAAAATGATAATATAAAATTTTGTGACAATTTTCCGGCATGTATAATTGTTGAGGGAAAAGATGAAGACTGACACCAGACTTTAATGCTCGATTGGGCAACGACCCACCGCTTTATTGAAGCTCTTAAAAGAACTCGTAAAGCAAGTGCGCCCCCAACTGGCACAGCACACAGAGCATTCAGATATCAGAACCCAATGGCTTGAAATGGCTGAACCACTGCCAAGTCAGCCCAATTTCCCCCAAAGCTACACAAAAAAACCAAATGATTCCCACAAACACATACACACAAAATTCCCTAAACAATAAACACAATAAATCCCCACAAAACACAGTTCAAACACACAAAACGCATTATCCAGCGCGGTGTTCTGGTGCCTCAGCTCTGTCGCAATATGATGTGGGTCATTCCCAGAGTCTTCTTGAAATACCTCCTTGCTGAGAGTGAAAATGTTTTTCATTTCTTCCCTACCATTTATAAATGTCTCCTACCTTTATATAAAATTCAGCTAATTAGCACTATATGATCTGCAGTTCATTTCTGTCAAAAAAGACCTTCTTTAAAGAAAGGTCAAAACTTTCAAGAGCATGCCATATGCACCTAGGCTTCGGCTTCATGACGAAAATAACTACAGACCTAATAAAAGCTGTCGGATGTTGTTATGAATATTCTTTTGCTGCAAGCCGCATTTGGAATTGAAACAGTCATGGTCACATTTCCTTGTTTGTTGATTTATTTGATGGTTTGTACTTTGTTGTATAATCCCTAAATATGAAAATACCTTTTTACTAAAAGAGAATCAGTTACATTGATTAGTTGTCATCTAAACACAGTTGTATTAAATAGAGAGACATTCTGCAAAGGGAATAAATATGCTTTACAGTAGACAGCATTGTAAGCTCAGCCCGTTGGTGACTCAGACTGGCTGTGCAAGCCTCTGCCCCCTGATACATATTCTAGCAAACAGAACAGTGGGAGGGGAGAAAGAGACAGAATTGGGACATGTAGTGACTGAAGCCCTGGAGTAAGACTTCCTGAACTGGCGAAAAATCACACATGCATGCACCAGTCAGCCACAACATTAAAATACCAACAGATGAAGTGAACACTATTATTTTGTTAAAAGTAGCACCAGTCAAAAGGTCGGATATATGAGAGAGTCAGTGAACAGTCAGTTCTTGGGATTAATGTGTTGGAAGCAGGATAGATGGACAACTTTAGTATCTCCATGTCTAAAGTTCATTAATCGCTCAAACAAAGTATATGGTCTGATCCCAAAGAAGAAATACTGTAACACAAACTGCGGAATAGGTTAATGCTGGCTTGATTGAAAGGTGTCAGAACACAGAATGCATTACAGCCTCCAATGAATGGGGCTGAGTAGCTGAACGTTGGTCCTACAGATCAGGTTTTGTTTTATATCACGTGGACTGTATGCATCCTCCCCCCCTTCCCGGGGAACAAGCGACAGGCACCAGTATCTACTATGGGAAGATGCAGTATGATGTTCTGGACAATATTCTGTTGGGAAACCTTGAGTCCAGGCTTTCACATGAATACTATTTGACATGTATCACCTACATAACTGAACATTGTTGTAGTCCACCCTTTCATGGCGACAGCATAAAGCATGATAATGAGCACTGCCACACTGCAGAAATTCTTCAGGAATGGTTTGAGGAACTTGACAAAGAGTTGACCTGGCTTCCACATTGCTCAGGTTTCAATGTGGTGAACAAGCAACCCCAACCCATGGAGACCTGGAAATGTTCAGGGCTTGAAGGATATGCTGCTAGCATCCATAACCTTCAAAGACCTTGTGAAATCCATGCCTTGATAAGCCAGAGCTGTGTTTTTCTCACCAAGAGGTCATATGCAATAATAGGTAGCCGGTTTAAATGTTATGACTGATTAATGTACATGCTTATTTACACACACACACACACACACACACACACACACACACACACACACACACACACACACACACACACACACAC
>JBBIGC010000007.1:7307854-7323423 GCA_037576955.1 Lepidarchus adonis
TATAAAACATGTTTTCAGTTATTTCACCTTTTTTTGTTAAGTACATAACTCCACATGTGTTCATTCATAGTTTTGATTCTGTGAGAATCTACCAATGTAAATGGTCATGAAAATAAAAAAAGCACATTGAATGAGAAGGTGTGTCCAAACGTTTGGCCTGTTCTGTATATATTTTTAAAATATATCTATTTATGTTGCATTGCTGCAAATAATACAGATTAATGAGTAAATGTTTCAGTTTTTTCTTCAGTCAGTTAAAAAAGATACAGATTGCATTTTTAAAGCTGTTTAAGTAAAACATGTTTTGATATATATGAGGGAAATACAGGTAATGCTCAAATTACATGTGTTTACTAATAACCCTAATGGATGTTTGATGAGGTTTTGTTTATTTTACTGCACTGTTAAAACGTCTTGTGGTTGACTAATGAGAAATCATTATGTGAGTACTGTGATTTACTGACAGCAATCCAACATACATATTAGTTTGTAGTCGGAATCTCTGCTGACAACTACTGCACTTCTGCGATACAAGTACTGTATTTGATATTGATTCATTTTACTAATGAACTGAAGTGAAAGGACACCGGTATTGTGACAAGTATTGTTTTTGTTACTTCCAGTGTCTAGATCAACTTTGCACACTTCTTGGCTTAACTCTGTTAAAAAGGTGGAAAGGAAAAACAAAATATTCAGACACCACAAAATAATTCAATTAGCAAAATGTTGTCTGCAGTTAAAGCTTTGTAACTGCTGAGTAATTGATCAATTTGCATAGAAACAAGTGTAAAAACTGCTCAACAGTGTACAGCAACAAAACAAGCAGTAATGAGCACAAAACATTTGTTTATAACTTATAATAGATATTGTATACATTTAGATTACATGAAGTACACCCTAATTACTAAAATATGAAATAAAAATCTGTTTGAGCAATAAAGTGAATAGCATTGACTATTTAGTAATTTTATTACAATGGCACCTGTAAGGTCGGGACTTATTAGGCAGCAAGTGAACAATATGTGGGGCAGCCATAGCCCAATGGTTAGAGAAGTGGGTTTGTGACCGAAGGGTCCCAGGTTCTATTCTCGGGACCGGACAGCAGGCCGAAGTGCCCTTGAGTAAGGCACCTAACCCCCTACTGCTCACCATGTACGTCGCTCTGGATAAGAGTGTGTGCCAAATGCTGTAAATGTAAACATTCAGTTCTTTAACTTGATGTGCTGCAAGCAGGAATAGTGGGTGAAGGATCTGAGCCACATTAACATGGGCCTTAATGTGAGTCCTAGACGAATGTCCAAAATTTTTATTTAATAAATAGCTTTTCTTTCTTTCTTTTCAGATGCTATATACACAGACTTATTCTTCCTGACTGGTACAAGACAATGTTGTATAACCTTTGCATGAATGTACAAATTTGTTAATAACATACAACCCATTGAATTGTTTTTGGTTGTAATAATAGTTTGTCTTATTTGCTTCCTTAGACGTTGTCAACGCTACTTTAACATGTTAAAGATAAGAAAAGGTCCCATACAGTACGATTAATTTCTTAATAATTATTTTCCATTGTGTAGGCAGTCATAGCTTTGATACTGTGTTGGAAATCAACACCATATATGTTAAAGCTCAAACCTGGGTCAGAGCATCTGCAAAGTATACCTTAGTTAGTACCTACTAAACGTGGTCCAAGCAAGAACCACTGATGAATCAGTAACAGTTTCATGGGCACTCAAAGCTCATAATGCCTATTGGGAGTGAAGGTTTGCCTGTCTGATCTGATCCCAGAGAAGAGCATCTGTTGGACAAAATGTTCATGCTGGCTCTGATAGAAAGCAATCAGAACACACGGTGCCCCACAGTAAGAGCTGTTTGGCTGGTGTTTGAGGTATCTTCTACTGAACTAGGAAAACTGTGGTTGGTATTTTTAGGGTTGCATTTACTCTAAGAATCTTTAAAAGCATTTGTTAAAATCAGTGTACAAAAGGTTTATATAAGCTGTAGATGATTGTTTTAGAGGCATTTTGTAGATTGAGGAATGTACCCAATGTTTTGCTAGTTTCAGCTGTTTTAAGCTATTTGTGATCACACTGGTTAATTTGGTTCAAGTTCATTGGTTCATCCCTTTCCATTGTTGTTATAACCACTGTACTGTAAACATGAATGCGGCATCATTGCTTTACACTGGTTTGTAGGCTGGTGTTTCATGGTTCATTTCATTTTTGCATTCAGCCAGTAGACACAGTTACAAGGGTCATATCACATGGGTCAGCTGCTAATGTTTCCAGTAACTAGAAGGGTTTTCATGTTCAATTTAAAAATATGCAGGAAAATAATCAGCGAAATAACCTTTAAACACATTTTGTCTTAATGTACTTGAAATGGGTGAGATCAGCAACTTTTTCTTTCAGAATGAGCCCCTTGGGTGCGATTAAGAATAAGAGCCATCCAAGGTGATGGTCAGAATTTATTTATTAGCGCAGCCTCACTGGAAGTGCATTAACCCTTATGTTATGAAGTGATTCAACCTACTTTCAGGCCTGGAAGGTGTTTCACTTACAAGCAGAACTTCTCTCAGTAGATGGCCATGGCAGTCTAACTGAATTCATACAGATAAAAGCCATGGGTGAAGTTTGCAGTGCATTAAAAGTGCTAAAATGATTATGAACTTTTGTCACAAAATCATCAGACGTTTTCATCAATCACTGCTGTCATTTCATGCAAATCTACCCTTCTGCATTATGTAAGCTGTGCATCCTCTTGCATTCTGGGCTGATCTTTTTGCACTGAAAGCAGAAATTATACAGTGTCCATTACAAATGCATATTTTATAACTGCATGGATTGTCCAATTGCTTTATATGACTTTTCAGTATGCAGTTTGAGTAAGCAAGAGAAACTGAAGCTGTGTGGGGAGATATCGTCAAGATGATTAAAAATCAGGGAACACTAAATAAACTATGACTTCTTGCAGAATGTTTGACATAAGCTTCTCTGAGAAATGCTGCACTGAAATGTTTATATTTACATTTCGATAACGCTTCGCCCAGAGCAACTTACATTAAGCAGGAGTAGAGACTGAGGCAACCTGGGTTAAGCACTTTGCTTGAGGGCACCATCACAGCATCCATAGACTTAAACAAGCTTTCCCTTCAGCTTTTTACAGATACTACCTGTCATAATTACATTTGTAGAGCTGAATGTTTTATATTCGACAGTGGCAGGACTACAATGTGTCTGTAGAAAGTGTTTTGCATATGATACATAAATGTAATGATTAATAATTATTAGCAAAAAATTTATTAACAAATATATTTTATATTTTTATAAAAATTAGCTACATATATTCCAATTATAGGAATATTTTAGTAATGATATAGGAATTGGTATTTGTACTAGTTGGTAGTTCTACTGGGATTGGCACATTTCAAACATTTGGCCCATTTCAATTATTGTTCAGCAAAATTACAAATTTATTTTAACATTAACTTCTACTATTTGTTTAACATTTTCAGTTTTCTAACTAGATAACTCCTAGATAACTGCGTACTTGTTAAATATCTAGTCCTACCTGTCTTTAATATACTGTTCCAAAAAAGTACAAAATAAGGAACAAACATTTTAAGATTAAGTTTAGTTTCATGTAACATTTTATTTTTTATTGACATTTGACAATAATTGGGATGCTACATGTTTTTACTATGTCTAGAATGTATAAATGCATTGTAAAAAAAAAAAAAAAAGTGTGCTGACGAGAGAGAAAGACTCAAATGTTCTGCTGTTGATTTGGTCTTTTTAGTGTTTTTACTGAAATTTGTTTTGCTGTTCGTGCACTCACTTGATTGCAAGACCAGCCCATTTCCATCCAAAATCAAGCTTCAGGAATGATCTAAGGACAGCCAGAACTGAATCATGGCTGCTTTGCACCACTAGAGCATTCTGTACTGCAGCCATGGGGCCACATTTGTTTTGCTGATTAGATTTTGCACAAGCAAGACAAAAACATTCTGAGGCACACTGCAAGGTCATGCACACAACGCTGGCTTTCAAGGTCATTTTCTGCCATGTTGATGCAGATGGTGTTTGAAATAAAAGCCTCAAGAGTCTGCCTCTATCTCAAGTGGATGATTGTTCTACCATAATGGTCTATTGACATGCTAACCATCTCTTCAAGTTTGTAGTGTAATATGATCTGCATTGTCTTATATTATGTAGCAGTTTAAATTAGCAGTACATGTACAATAATGGCATATATTGGGGTTTTACGTGTCAGTTCTTAATCACAGTTTGCTGTCGGCAGGATTGTTGGCTACATCACTCTGCACAGTGTCAGAATAGGAAGCAAACTCCAAAGTTGACCTGACAACTGTAGAGAGGAAAAGCTTTATTCCTTTGCCAAATAATGTGCACACACATTCTAATAAGTCAGAAAAATGCATTTCTTTTCAGAGTAGCACTTGCAAATTAGCATAGCAGACATACTGTCAAATGTTTGGACAGCAAGAATCTTAATAGTTTTACCATTTTAACTCATTTTATGCTAACACTTACACAATGTGCCTAAAGGTAGCACACAAAGGATTATACATCTCATTTTCATGAATTACATACATTTGTCAGTGAACAAATTTGTACCACTTTGTAATACTGAGCTTTGTTCATATGCTTTTCATGAAGGCACTTTAAGCATTGAGTGACTGTAGTAATACGCAAACAAGCATATTGACACGTCAGTTGATCCCTCTTACCTTCTAGCAAGCAATAATTATCTGGGGACCTCTGACCAATCACAACTGGGAGGAGCCTAAGCCTTAAGCAGTAAGTGAAATGTCAATGCTGTGTGCTATGCCTATTTGCAAGTTTAGGAGTACCAGGATTTCTTTTAGTTCTTTTTTTTTAACCAGCACAGTTCTACCTTTGTATTACAAGAGACTGCACCACTTGTAATTCGGGGGTGTTTGGTACCCACATTAGAGGCTACGTATTGTTCCCGGTGTTCAGTTCAACTTCTGAGTGTGTGTTTCAGCAACGTAATTTGGATTACTGGATAGGGAAAAACAATATTTTCTTTTTCTTTCTTTCTTTCTTTCTTTCTTTCTTTCTTTCTTTCTTTCTTTCTTTCTTTCTTTCTTTCTTTCTTTCTTAAAATGTATCTGTTTTGTTGTGGGAGGGAGCCTCCCCTTGCCCCCAAAAAAGGATTGCCGGTATTATGCATTGCTGGCCTCCCCTTTGAACGAACAGCCCACAGGTAGTTCTGCAGACTTCAGTAACTGGCCTCTGTCTTATCTCACTGTCAAGTCTGCTCAGATAAGCAGCTGCAGGTTAGAAAAGGGGACCACCCCTCCTCATTCCTCCTAAGAATGACAGAGCTAATTGGTGTATGTCTTCAGCTATTTAAGATTGAGAATCTTTTAGAGCAAGAGAAGGGGGCATTTTCTTTCTTAGTCATGCTAAGAATTGAGAATAACGATTTAGTTTTGTCTTCAATAGACAAATGAAAATTAAAACAGCTCTCCTCATATGACAGGAACTTGCCAATTACAGCATTTGCCAGCTATTTTTCCTGCGTATGGGCACGGCTTGTTCTGACAGACTCAGACATTTTCTTATGGCATTTTGTAAAAACATCAGAGCAGGACCTTTTATAAAAGACAGTTGGTCATACCAGTAACAACCAATCATCCGACCCTGGTGGTGTGGGCTTGGAGGCCATGCTCATCTTCTATATGGTGGTACAGAACGCGAGGGAACTTGAGTCAACTGTTCTTATAACTTTTGAGAAATTGTAAGTAAAGAAAACTTCTGTTTTTACTATCCAATGCTCTTTTGACTCATTCTTGTGTGGAAAATTGTTATTAATAAAGATGAATTTAGGTCAAGATCTAACGCAATTTAAGTCCCTCCCATAACTCATATGAACTACCTGAGGGGGCACTCTCTCTTGATCGAAGAGAGGTCAGAGTAGAAACTGTAATAGATTTATATAATTATCTTATAATCTCCTACCCATTATTTATTTAATTTTGACAGTTAAATACTTATCCATTTTCTTTTCTTCTTTGATTGTTCCAGTAGGGTATTATACAATGCTGAATAATGTTTGCATGTACTGTATGTAATGTACAAATTTGTTAACAGCACAGAGTCCTTTCAAGTTTGAGAGGCTTGAATAATAGTTTGTATGTTCTTTGCTTCTATTCTTCGTTTTTGCCTGTTCAGATTTATAATGAGTCTGTAGATTCTGTAGATTCGAAAGACAATGAGAGGTCCTTACAGTAAGATGGTTTTCATGCATCTTGTTCTTAAGTGATGTCTATCTACCTCACTGACTTCTGTAGACATTTACAGCTATGATGCTGTATTGGGAATAAGAATGAATCAAAAGTAAAATCTCTCTACAGTGAAACCAAAAGTTTCTGTACATTAATATATGCTGTTTATATATCTACCCAGCAATTTGATGACTTTTTCCTAGCAAACTAGATAGCACACAGAGCATTGTGTATTCAGTAGTGTTTTTTCAAAGACGCTTGATTCCTTTGCCATATTGCACAATTAGAAAGCTTCAGGCTTTCACATTCTACACTAAAAGTGAATAAACAATACACTTAGAATATACAATTTAGGAAGAAAATGTAAAATACATATGTTCATCTCAGTTACAGCGAGTAAAGGACATTTTAATGTGATCTTTAATGTTTTATGAATAATTAAACTCATGTACTACATGGTGTTTTAATTGCCCTGTGCCATTGTTACATTTACTGTAGTATGTCATGTATACAACATTCAAAGAAACTGTTATCAAACCAATTACTATACTGTGTGTTTGTGTGTGTAATTTCTTAAATTGCCTTAATTTAGAAACAAACATTCACTAAATTCAGAAAATATTTGCATACATATTTTTTCTTATAAATAAATAAGTCTCAGATTATGCCTTCATGTAGCAAGACTTTTGACACATTAAAAAGAGAAATTCTGGAATTCCACCAAACATCAAGATCATTTTAGTTTTTATCTTAAGTAGGCTTCCTTCATTGATACATTCACCAGTAATGAATTGTGTTCCGACATTTTAAATAATTGTTTTTTTTTTCTAAGCTGTGATGTGTGTGCCATTGCAGCTGTGAAAGTTAGAATTCATTTTAAAAAACATTGTAAAAAAAAGACACAAGCCAAAAATTTAAGCAAACAAATGGTGGCAGTGTTTAAGGTTTCTAATTACACTTAATCAATATGCTGATTACAATGTGCATCCTGTTCCTCTACCTGCTAATGTTCTCCTCCATCTGTCCATCTCAACTCCCACTGTTTCCTTTCAGACGGAGCTAAATCTCAGGGTGTGAACACATCAGCACAGGGACACATGCACAGATAATGGCAATGCTGTGAATCTTTCTTTAAAAGAAAATGTCTATCCTATCTTTAAAAAGCAGTGGGCTAACCACTCAAAGCAGCAAAAGGAAACAGCATATGCTGTACATGAGTGTATGGAAGATTCTTCCTACATGCGACTACTTCTTTTGTAGTCATCTAGCAGTTGGCTGCAAGCATTTAGAGAAAACCTTGTTGCTGTCCAGATCCCTGCTTATCATGTGCAAATCCTATATTGCTGCCCACTCGTTCATCTACAAATTTGCATTGCTCTTTTTGTACCAACATCTCCCTCTGTATAGATCTTTTCATGTCTTCCTCAAGCATTACAGGAAAGTTTCAAATGAGCCTGATGTCGCATTGCTTAGAATCAGATAGACTCTTCATGTTTTTTTATATTCATCCCTAAAATCTCTTACCCTGCAGTCACTGTCTCACTGTCTCTCTACAAGGCACATATTATAATCTGTAGTTTATTAAACAGTATGTGTAGAGAACAAATAGTTCTCCCACATGCGAAAAACAGTATTGAATGACACATTCTGACTCACCAATAAAAAAGATTTTAAGAAGGCTATATTGCTCATGTCTGTTCTCATGTTTTATTGAAAAATGTACTCATTTTAGAGCCACAATTGCAGGCTGGGGTGACCATGGAAGATTGTAACCTTTTGGTTGTCTGTACTATAATAGACTGCTTACTCAAGACAAGCAATTTTGTGTCAAATACAAAGAGCTCTGTTGCTCCAACCTGACCCACTTAGATTTAACAACAGGTGACGTAGTTGGTGTATATTTGTAACATAGATTACATTTTTACCATCCTCTTGTCTTTGGCACCAAACAGGGAAGTGTACTGAGAATAAATGTGGTGGAAATAATTTTTTCTATAATATTTTGTGACAAAAATGGCAGGTATTTTAACATATAAGCTTCTAATTGGTAGCTAACATGATGGAGCAAAAAAAAATGTATGATAAAAGAAAAAAAACTCCAAACATCATGTTCCCACCAATCACATTGGCGATGTGTGTTTAGAAGGTGAGCCCTCGAATAGAGAATGCAATTTAAACCCCTAAATAGTTAGATGCATTATGTTAGACATTCAATGAAGTTTTACATTTTTATTTAATCAAAGCTAATTGTCTGGACAGTTCAGCGATCACTAAATATTGGCCATTGACATGTCCCTACCATCTCTACGCAATTCTGTGCCCTTGGATAAAAGCATAGAAGTTGAAAATGAATGTTACATTAAAAACAAATAATATTGTCTGACCATAGACAAAAATATCCAAGATGCAATGGTTACTTAACAAAAAGTGAGTGAATTGTTCAAATGTATTTTAAAATGATACCAACAACATAAAAGTGCTTGGACTGCTGAACACACCCCATTAAACAAAGTGCACCACAATGAATCTCTGAATTTAACCCATCCACATCTGCACAGGTGGAACAGCTGGCAGCTGTCAACACTGCCCAGGGAGCAGGACAGTGCTTTCCTCAGGGGAACCTCAGTGGTACCTTGGCCAGGACTTGAACCTGTAACCCTCCAATTGCAAGTTCAAGTTCATAACCACTAAGCTACCACTGCCCAAGTACAATAGCAGTTGGTCTTATCACTGGGAGATTATGAGATCCTGATCACTCCACTGCTATTGCTGGCTAATAGTCCAACTGGCTTTGCTCTTTCTGGGTGAGCAAGATGGCCCTCTCTCTTTCCCATAATACATTTGTCTGTGGGTGGGTAGAATGGAACTATACTGGTTTAAAATGGAGAGAAAATAGAGGAAAACCCAAAAAGAGAATGCTCCTCTCTGAATACATCCAGTACAATCCACTACAACTGCATAAATATTGCATATAGAAAGAAATAACATTATTGCTATTAGATAAGCAGCATATTAAACTTCTATTTAAATGTGCTAAACAAACATTCATTAAGTAAAGTTAGTGCAGAGTGCTTAAATACATCAGTTGATTGCACCAATAATGTTCGCTTCATGTCAGTTAATATTAAAATGCAGTTTTTACTGTGGGTTTCTATTTGCATTTGTGCTTAACTCTGCTGACTACTTAAAGCTGAATGTCATTGTTGTAGTTATTTTTTTTTTTTTTTTTGCAGTGATAAAGTAGTTTTAAAAAAAAATGCTGATCTAAAAGAGCGCTCCACTGATGACTCAGGCAGAATGTATCAGTGGAATGGAAAGTCTCATTAGTAATTGCAGCATCGTCCATGGATTATCTCAGCTGGCACCAGAACCGCACATCTGAGGTGTTTTAAAGTCTAAAATAACAGTACAGTGATTGATGACCACTATGCATTAACTCAAATGTGTCCAATCATCCTGAGCACAAAGCTATTAGAAATAGATAGAAATATTCTCTGGGATGAACATTTTTGCACCAGTCACACACTCTGAATCAATCTGGCTTTAAGCTCCAATTAATAGACCACCTGGTTCATTAGAAATCAAATCTTAACATGCCTCTTTCAAAAGATAATGTTTCTTTTTCCTCATCAGGGTGTCCTATTTTTTAGGCCTGAATAAAGTTGTTTCCCCAAATGGCTAAAGATGTTCTAATGTTCAAAGGAAATCATAATGTTAGATTTCAGAAGACTCCACATGAATCTATGTATTACTTTTTGGTGAGATTAACTTAATATAACTAAGTAAAAAAAATCTGTATTAAATTATTTCAGCAATCATTTATATACACAATTGTACTGGAGCATTTCAACCCTTTGTAAATATGCACTGATCACCCATAACATTGAAAAGTCTTTGAAAAATGCCTTATTGTGATGGCTAGACCACAGAGCAGTCAGAGCAGCGACCAAACAGTCGGTTATATGGAGTGTTCCAGTTCTGCAGAAGGTACCTATTAAAAGTGATCCAAGAAAGGGCAACTGGTCAATCTGTCACAGGGTCATGGGCAAACAAGGTTCACATGCGGGGAGTGGTAGCCTGTCTGAATATGGTCCCAAAAAAGAGGCTCCCACTGCACAAATGTGCTGATTCTGAGAGAAAGGTGTCAGATGACAATGCACCACAGTCAGTTGTTTTGGGAGTAGGTGATTTTAATGGCTGATCAGCGTATTACATAAGACTCAATTATCCCATGTTGTTTGGAATGTAAATCATTGTAGTGGTAACCATTTGCACACTTAAGCAATACTTCATGAAAACTAAGGTCTGGATTAAGGACATAGGCCTGTCGTTTAATTATTCACACTTGTGAATGTAAATCCTTACACTGAAACAAATTACTCCAGTTCAAATCGACTGACACCTTTGAATTGTATATCTGAAAAACTGTATATATATATATCATCCACTGTAAGCAAAAAGAGGAAATGACAAAGTATTTTTGTATTTATTAAAATAAAATCCAATATCATATTTGTGTTTAGCAAAAATAATGTGAACCTGTTCTTTCAGTATGTGGTGCAGCAATAACTTAATCAGTTATGCACATTGACTTGGAGGAATTTTAGCCTGTTCCTCCATATAGAACAGCTCTTGGATGTTGGTGAGTTTCCTCACATAAACTTCTCACTCTAGATGTTTCCACAACTTTTCAATTCGATTAAGGCCAGGATTTTGACTTGGCTATTCCAGAACATTCATTTAATTCTTCTTAAACCATTCTTTGGTGGAAAGACTTGTGTCCATCTTGGTGTTGCTTTGTTGAGATTTCGTTCATGTATGTCTTGGCATTTTTCTTTAGAATTTTCTGCAAGTTCAGAATGTATTGTTCCATCAATGAGGGCAAGACATACAGTACCAAATGCAGCAAGACAGGCCCAAACCAGAACAATCCCACCATCACATTTCCCTTTTTATGCTAAAATGCAATGTTTCTTTCTCCAAGTGCAACACTCCTTTTAAGCCAAAATGTTTTGTCTTCATTTATCTACAAAACATTCTGCCAGTGTCCTTCTGGTTTGTTCACATGATCTTTAGCAAACTGTAGTCGGTCAGCAATATTTTGGTGGGTGGGCATCATTGCTGTTCAGTCTTCTCCTGATAATGGATTCATGAACAACCTTTGGCAGACAGGCCTTCAGTTTCTTAGAATTTACTCTAGGTTCCTTTGCAACCTCTTGAACTATTACATGCTTGGCAGTTGGAGTTGTTTGTCTGTGCACTCTCTGGCCTTTGTTTGGTAGAGTTCAAACTGCTTAGAGGTCTGCTTGTGATGTTGTAGAACACCTAGTTCAACAATGGAAACAATTATATATATTTGTCCATGTATTATTAAAATTTCTGATAACGTGTGTGGCAAAAGTAAGAGAACCTTAGGATCATCCTATATTTTGAAGGTGGAATCAGAGTCTGTGTATTTAATAAATGGGATGACAACCAGGTGTCAGCAAGACACCCTGTTCTTTAAATAATCCAGCAATGCCCAATCACACGTGGGTGTGCACCACATATTAAACAAAGGAGGTGTCAGAGGACCTCCGAAAAAAAGCTGATGCTAAAAAAACTGGGGGAAAAAAAAATGTGGTGGTGGAAGTGTTCTGATTTGGGGCTGCTTCACTGCATCTGGAAATAAACCATTGCCATTAATAGAAGAATTAATTCTGAACTATCACAGAGATTTCTAAAAGAAAATGTCAAGATGTGTTTATGCACTGAATCTCGAGACGGTGGGTCATGCAGCAAAGTACCAATCCTAAACTCACAAGTCATTCTACCAAAGAATTGTTAAAGAGGAATAAATTGAATGTTATGGAATGGCAAAGTCAAAGTGCTGACCTCAATCCAATGAAAATGTTCTGGAAAGCAGTTAATTTGATGAAATCCACCAACATCCAAGAGTTGAAGTTGTTCTGTATGAAGGAATGGGCAAAAATTTGATGTGCAGCACTGATTAACATTTACCACAAACATTTAGTTTCAGTTATTGCTGCATTAGGAAGTCTCAACACATATTGAAAGCATGGGTTCACTTACATGTGTCACACACTAATATGTGATTAAGTATTTTTCAATTATTCAATAGATAAATTGCCAGATAAAATACGTTCTATATGTTTTACTAACGAGTTTACAAACTTAACATGCATTGAAAGACATTTCCATGTATTTTGCTACATGATCCTCTCTGATTACAAATACGAAAAAAATCTGTTCTGTTCATTGTCAGTCCAATCTTACAACCTCTTTCACAAAAAGAAAACAGTTTGGTGGATCTTCATTAACCATGTTGTTTACATGGTACTAGCAGACTTTGTTCTCTCCAGTCCTCTTTAGATATATTTCAGGGCTCATCCTGGCCATGAAGAGGAGAAGGGCCTCTCATATTGCTGCGGCATGGCAGGCCATTTTAACAAAGACCCACCCTCCTTTCCCCCTTGCTCATCGTGCCTCTCCATCTCTGATGATGAGAGGCTGCAAAGAGCTCCATACAAATGGAAGCGTCCAACAGGAGTCCTCTCTATGAGCACAAAAGATAATAGATCTCTTGACAGCAATATGCTGAAAGACGACATTTCACAATTCCACCATGCTAAATAAGATGACTAGTGTGCAAGAGTCGACTTGCAACTAAATCTTTGGTAGTGGAATATTGTTTGCAGTATACTTGAAAAGAATCATAACCCTGTTTCTTGCCACTTAGCTCCCCAGGTCCTCAAAACCATCATAGAAAGCTCTGATCGAGCAGTGAAACAGCAGGCTGTCCTTTATTACAGCAGCAGAAAGCAGTCCTGCAGTGCACTCTCATGTGTTTCAGGCTATGAAGGACTTAATAATACATACATGATAAGTTGAACCAGGTGTGTAAAGTATGGAAAACACTAAGCTGTGTACACTTCCTGCCCCTGGATTAAAAAAGAAAGAGAGGAACCCAAAACCTACTTACTCAACACTGAATCTAATATACTTTTGACAATACACTAGTAAAAATCAACCTCTTTATTTTGAAAAACATGCTGTGACAATATTAAATAATGTAAAAGAAAGAAAATTATTACAATCAAGGCAATCAAGTTTATTTATATAGCATCTCTCATACACCATGCTTAACAAAAATGCAAAATTGATCGAAAAAAACAGAATAAGAATTACATTATTAAAACATAATTGGTTAAATACTATAATACATCAAACATGAATTCAAAAAGCACACTATAAATAAGTATAAGGTGCTGTTATAAGACAGAAAGGAAGTAGTGCTAACAGGAGCTGAAGGTCCACTGCTCAACTAGGATTGTTTTCAGCCAAGATCTGAAAGTCTGATGTCAGGGCTCTACTAATGCCCTTTGTGAAGTGGTTCAGAGCAGTGTAATAGCTAAATGCTGTTTCTCCATGTTTTGTCTTCCCCTTAGGCAGGACAAATAGACTTTTTCATAATGATCTGAGAGTTCTGTTTGGTTCATATTGCTGCAACATATCAGATGCACCCAACAGCATTAAAGGGATTTATTGACCAGTAATAGTATCTAAATCTGTTATTTCACATGCTGTTAGCCTAAGGATGTGGTAATATGTTCTTTTATTTTACTAGGTGAGAACTCTAAAAGCATTTTTCTGGTCCACTTGAGACTATTATAGTAATAAATAATTGTATAACAAATAATTAATGAGTACCTCTAGGTCTAGTACAAAATCTCTGGTTAGTTTTATAAATGGGATAAAAGGCTGGTTTGGTTACAGATTTGTAATGACTGCTAAATCTCAGTCATGTCATATTGACTCACAATTAATTTACTGAACAAAGAAATATGAAAGATATTACATTTTAATTAGTCCAAGTTACTTATAAAAGAAGGTTTGTGTAAATCTGAGTTTTCCATGTTGTGAGGATTTGTCTTCAAGAACCTTTGAGACCCTGAGCAGCTTCACCAGGAAGCTTTTCTGAGGAACGAGATGTCAGGGACTTGAGTCAACACACACAGTGTATTAGCAGAAGACAGTTTATTGTCAGGTTGCACCAATATTTATGGCATGACGTAAGTATCAGTACACAGTATAGTACAAGTATAGGAAGACAGCTCCATATATGGTAAACCAACAGTTTCAAGGCAGGCATGAGAAATAAAGCATTCATTCATAAGTCACAAGTCATCCATCAAAGTTCACCCATGCATGGGTTAGCTTAACCCAACAGTTTCAAATATTTGCACAAAAGTTAATGCTAACCCACGCTTCAGGGATCTATTTAGATAAGTCAAGTGCTGTTTGAGCAGATACCCAAATGTTAATCTGATGACTGTGACCCACTTAGCAAAAGTTGCGACAGAGGAATATTCATCATTTACAACAGTTTTTTTTAATGACACTGTTTAATTGTTTGAAACTAATATTGAAGTATTTGAAGTAGTTTTGCAATTTTTTCATTCTTACTTGATACAAAACACCAGTCCTTAGTCTTTCCATGTTGTCTTTAAGAATGGTCAGGGACATCTCTACTTATTGAGGAAGCTCAGATTCTTCAATGTCTGTAGGACCATGCTGAGCATGATTCATCACTCCATGGTAGCAAGTGCAGTCTTTTATGTGAAAGTGTGCTGGGGCAGCAAGGTCAAGGCAGTTCATGCCAACAAACTGAACAAGCTGATCAGGAAGGCTGGTTCAGTTCTGGGAGGGACTGTGGTGGAGGTGTTTGAGAAGAGGGTGCTGAAGGAACTTATCATGGACAATCCAGCCCACCCCATGCATGCTTCCCAGATTGGTCACCACAGCACACACAGTAGGAGACCCATTGCTGAACTGAGCTATAGGAGATCTTTTCTAATGTGACCCACTCTGTTCTGTTTGAGGTACATTTTGTAACAGATTAGTTACAAAAACAGTTGCTTAAAACCTTAAAAGCACTGAAAGCAACAGAAATTATTTTTTACAAGGAGCCATTTTGTTGGGCTAACAGCTTGGGGAAACTGACTGGAATGTGGTTTTGAACAGCACCCCCTTCCACACAACAAACCAGAGGAAAGCTGGAGTGGGACAGGAGATGGGCTCTCTCGACTGGAACTGCATCACTCTCTGGACTTTGTTTGCACCACCTGCTTTACTGTATATATTATACAAACTTAAAAATCTGTGCACTCATTCATATGTTTAACTGTTTTATATTCCAAAACCTGTTCTTAATTCTATTGCTGTAATGTGCTGGCAAGGGCCCAGCACGGGTATTTATATCTGAATCCAGATGCAGAGGGGGCCAGTAAATAAATAA
>JBBIGC010000007.1:7332789-7343077 GCA_037576955.1 Lepidarchus adonis
CAACAATGTCCCTTTACTGCATTCACTACATTCTCAAGGTAAAGGGACTTATTGGTCATTTATATCTAATTTTCTTACAGATATGAAATAATAAAAGCCTAGATTCAAGACAGGACTTAAAGCCCTAATGAAAATGAAATAATTTATACTATTATGTTCCTTAAAAAGAAAAAGGCTACTAACTTCTTAGCAAAGGTAATGTATATGCATATTTTGACTGAATCCTGTACAAAATCACTGTGAAATTTGTGTCGTGTCTATTGTCAAATACACTGTGATTTCTGTTCTGTGCTGTATGGTTTTCTTGTGCTGTTATATGCTGCAGCATGGGTTCAAAAAAACCCAACTGATCAACCTTGGACAGGTTGGCAATAAACATTTAGTAACTCTTGAAAAAGCCACTGTTTCTCTACAGTTTGTCACCTTGATTTCTTCAAGGCCCAGGTGATTAAGTCAGGGAGAATTTTGTGATTGGAATAATGAAAGGGGTCGCTGGTTTTACGCACAGTATGACCGCACAGGTGGGTGATCACGTTAGAAGGCTGCAGAAAGAGAAAAGAAAATTATGTTTTTGAAAAGAGTTCGCAAGCGCACTTCAGTGACAAAGAATGTCCAGCTATGCTTCCTTCACTCTCCTCCACACACCACAACCTCCACCACCACACACTTGATTTTATAGAAAATACAGCTCTATTAGACACTATTTTGTCAGAAGGGGGAAAAAACATCACCAAGGTCATTCTGGGGGAATAAGTGAGTTTTGTCCATGCTCATCTAACTTGCAGAATATGAATGAAGTCTATGAATATTCTGACTGTCTTTCTTTCTGTCTCCTCCTTTCTCTCCCTCTCACTCTCTCTCTCTCTCTCTCTCTTGCTCTCCCCAACCCCCTTCTCCTCTGTATGCTTCACATAACCCCAGCCCGGAGTCGATGATAATGCTTGTCTGCTGAGGGGGAACAAATGATGATTTCCTTTTTTTCCTGCAGGAGGACTGAAAATTAAGTGACGACTATATGCAAAGGTAAAGAAAATCTGCTTTGCCAAAACAGAGAGGTGTACGTGTGAGCATAAATGGAGAAATATATGGACTATACAACTTCAGTCTTATAGGCTTTGCTCTCAGGTTCTTCACACGAAGCATGAAGCTCTCAACCCATCTTAATTGATTCAGTGGATCACAGCAGTCAGCACTTCATCAATCCAGAAAAGCCAGTCTCTAAAGCCCAGCCACCTAATACAGAGAAAAGATTAAAGTAACACTTCATTTATTAATGATATTCAAGCAATTAATGTTGTTCTCTGTATTTTTTGTTTTCGTCTCTACACTCCATAAACACGATTAAAAATCCCTGTGAGTTTTGTAGCAAATGGGGGATTCACCACAAGTGCTAGCAGCTAAGCATGACCTGTAATTAAGCTTGAAATTAAACTTCCAGCTTGGTGTGATTTGAATTTCTATAAGGACCATTACACATGCTGAATATCTCTGAAGTTTATGACACAGCGTCTGCAGCATCCTTGCCACTGAAGACTAGAACCCTCGTCCTCAAGGTCACCACGGCTAAAGAGGAACAAGATATGATATAAAATGTGTAGATCAGGCTTGTACCCTCAAGGGCCTGGCTTACTAAATTGAACTTGCTCATAGAGTGCTAAGTGCTAACCCTAGTCTGTACTTCAGAAAATACATCCTCCCTCTGTTTGTTATTGCTTCTTCCCAAGGCCCACGGCTCTCAGGTAGATAAGCTGTTTCACACACTACAGGACTGTTTACTTAACCCCTTAAAAAGTCAGTTTATTACATCCTGCCGCTTATTATAAGTTACTATAAGGCAAGCAGTTCCAACTCTCCCACCAGCAGGTCCTGGCCTTTTAAGGGGTTAAAATGTTTACTAGAATCAGCCATCTAATTGCTTCATACGTAATATTAGCATTTAAATGGCTGAGCGCAGTAATGGGACTGTCCAGATCAAAGAAGAGTAATGGTTTTATTACTTGACTAAATGCAACCATTCTTCTGTTTACCTTATGCAAGTCTATCAAGTCCAGCCTTTATTGCCTCATGGATATGAAGCGATTCATTCTACTGTTTTGCAGTTCTGTCACTGGGCCCATTCAGTGACTTTTATTGCTGCATTTTGTCAACATCAGAACTACCCTAAGAAGTGTGTTTTGCTCTGCTGTGCACACACAGATAAAACAATGTCGACTGGATAAGAGTTCCTTATATCCTACAGGACAGTTCAAACCCCCACAATTGCTTTGAAAGAAAATTACCTTATTTGTTCATTGTAATATTTGCTTCTTAATCTTTAACACAACCAGCAATGAAGAAGTGTAGGAAAAAAATACAATATACACAAATTAAGCTTTAGAGATAGCAATACGCTAGGGTTTAAAATCTAATTTGGCATCAGTTTGACTTTTAAACTTGTTTTTCACATGTGACCAGTCTACTTCTGAAGCAAACAAGGATCTTGAATAAGGCATTCACACAGACATGCCTTTCTTTGATTCACCAGTGCAGGATTTAGTTCCCGCCTGTTTTCATGGGGAATGAGCTGTTTTGCCTAAGGCTCTGGATACTCCTCCTTAACATTTCATGAATCCTTGCAGCCACATCACTCTCACTAAACATGCAGGTTCTTCTCAGTGATTTGTCTCTCTTCCATATTAATTCAAGCAGCATGTTTGTTATAAAAAAGGTTTAAAACATATACATTAAAATGGCTATATTAATACAATGCTGTTTTAGCAAGGCATATTTATGTATAAATGAAATGAGAATATATTTGAGAGTAATAGCCATTCTCTAGTGGAAATATTTCGACATGCAAGCTAAGAAGCTCAGATTCTTGTATGCTAATCAGGGGTGTTAATGGTGAACAGTTGCTCAGTTAATTTCCAAACGGCATTGTAAATGGAGAAGCTGAAATCATTTTTGAGCCAGAGTTGAAGCTGCATCAGTCTGTCATTAATTCATTGTCCAAACTGCTTATCAAATTTGGGTCACTGGAAAGTTGGAGCTGATCCCAGCTGACTATGGGCAGGCTACACCTTGGACAGGAGATCAACCCATCATGGGGCAACATAGAGAAACACAACTATTTAGTGTCCAATCTAGGGCTCGAACCCAAGACCTTCTTCCTGTGAAGTGACAGTGCTAATTATTGCTCCACTGTCTTATTTTACAAATATAATATAATATAATATAATATAATATAATATAATATAATATAATGTATTAACAACTTCCCAGTGGGACAACGGTAATAATATTGTCTATGTCTATACTAACATTCACAATTCACAAACTGGGTTAAAGGAAGATGCAATGATTCCTGCTGGGCTACTTGGCTGTAGAGCCATTCTGCCAATGCAGTGAAAGTGTAATGCTCCCTAATAATTTTAAACACATTTTATTAATATTAAAAATGTGATCTGTAAATCATGAAACATTTTAATCAGTTAGGGTTAGAGTTAACATAACTAGGTATATGAGTTAATATGGAAAAAAAGGTCAGTTTAATTTTAGGTTTGCTTGAACATGACTAATTAAGCTGTTAAAAATTAATTGTTTAAAGTTAGAAGAAAGACATTTTGTGACCACAGAGCATAAAATATAAATAATATATTTATATATTTATATTTATAAGAATATTTTATTGTAGTGTTTTAACATAAATATAATTGTAGGTGATTGTGTATGTAGGCTACAAGTCACCTTTTTTGACTTCTAAATAAGATAAAATCATGGTTCTCTGCTGGAAGTTAGCAACCTCTAATCGCTCAACAGAACAGTTAAGGCCAGTGCCAGATTGTGATGTCTGGAAGTAAACATATTACAGCACTTGCAGGTGACTTGAGGGCATTCTCGACATTTTATCTGAAGGCTTTCGGAATGCCAATCCTTCATCTGTAGATTTGAAGGAACAGTATCCTGACCATACACTTCCTGGCTGACATCTGACCACTAGCATCCCTGTCAGAACTGACAGAGAAACTGAGAAACGATTCTACTTTTTAAGGGAAAAAACACACCATCACTCATTTTGTCATATCTGTTCAAAAATGCCATTTCAAACATGTTTCAGCTTGAGGGCTTTGGTCACAAGAATCATACCTTCATAACATCATCAGTCTGAAATTCAGATACAGCTTCAGCATGTTTCTGCAGCACCTCAAAATTAATCAGTTCTTCATGAAAGAGAAAGCATCACAAATATAGATTTTTAAAAATGTTAGTTAGAACCAGTCTCCTTTTTATTGGGGCTCAGCACGTTCTTTGAAAAGAGGATACTGGGTTGGGGTTACTGGTACTGTGAAGTAATTTTCAATATCGTTAATGAAAGAACTTTAAATAACTTCTCATTTTAATTAATCTAATAAGCCAGTGCCAAAAAAATCTTTTTGCACCTTAAAGGACCATTGCATAATGTGTTATACAAAATACAGCGGAAGAAATATTTATTTGACCTGATTTTGTAAGTTTGCCCACTGATAAAAGAAATGAACAGTCTATCATTTTAATGGTAGGTTTATTTTAACAGTGAGAGATAGATTAAAAAGAAAATCCAAAAAATCACATATAAAATATATAAATTGATTTGCATTTCATTGAATGAAATAAGTATTTAATCCCCTAGCAAAACAAGACTTAAAAGACTTAAAACAATACTTGGTGGCAGAACCTTTGTTGGCAGTGCACAGGTCAGACGTTTCTTGTAGTTGATGATGATGCGCAAATAGCAGGAGGAATTTTGGTCCACTCCTCTTTGCAGATCAGCTATAAATCATTAAGATTTAGAGGCTGTTACTTGGCAACTCGAAACTTCAGCTTCCTCTACATGTTTTCTATGGGATTATGGTCTGATGGTTCTTCTTGAGCCACTCCTTTATTGACTTGACTGTTTGCTTTGGATCATTGTCGCTCTGTAAGACCCATCCACCACCCATTTTCAGTGTCTTGGCAGAGGGAAGGAGGTTGACACTCGTCCATCCTCCCATCCATGTAGTTAAATTGTCCTGTGCCCCCGAAGCATAATGTTTCCACCTCCATGATTGACAGTGCAGATGGTGTTTTTGGGGTCATAGCCAGCATTTGCCTTCCTCCAAACAGTTTTTGGAGTTTAGTTGAAGTCAAAGAGCTTGACTTTGGTCTCATCTGACCACAGAACCTTCTCCCAAGCACTGTGTGAATCATTCAGATGTTAATTGGCAAGCTTCAGACAGACCTTCACATGTGCCTTCTTGAGCTGGGGGACTTTGTGGGCACTTCAGGATTTTAATCCATTACGACATAATGTGTTACCAATGGCTTTGTCAGTGATTGTGGTCGCAGCTGCCTTGAGATCATTGACAAGCTCCTCTTGTGTAGTTGTAAGCTGATCTCTCACCTTTCTCATTAACATCCTCACCCCATGAGGTGAGACCTTGCATTGAGTCCCAGACCGAGGTTGACTGCTGGTCATTTTGCGTTTCTTCTATTTTTTCAGAATTGCACCAACAGTTGTCTCCTTCTAACCCAACTTCTTGCTTATGTTTTTGTAGCCCATTCCAGTCTTGTGCAGGGCTACAGTCTTGTCCCTGACATCCTTAGACAGCTCTTTGGTCTTGCCCATTGTGGAGAGGTCAGAGTCTGATTGATTGATTGATTGAGTCTGTGGACAGGTGTGTTTAATACAGGTGACTAGTTGAGACAGGTGTCTTTAATGTGAGCGATGATTTGAAATTAGGAGAATCTTGCTAGAGGATCAAATACTTATTTTAGTCAATGAAATGCAAATAAATGTATGTATTTTTAATAATGTAATTTTCTATTTGATATTCTATCTCTCAATGTTAAAATAAACCTACCATTAAAATTGTGGACTGTTCATTTCTTTGTCAGTAGGCAAAATTACAAAATTACTGAAGGGTCAAACTTTTATTTAAAAATATATATATTATTTATTTAGAAACTAAAAAATTAAAATTAAAGCAAAGAATCATAAGTAGCTCTTGGAATTAGAATACAAAGGATTTTTTTTCTTTGAAGCATCCATATTTTTTCCTTTATTTTATTTTTTGTGTGTGTATGAATTCTTTAGGGCACCAAAAGTGTTTCTGCTATGGCATTGCTCTGAAGCAACTGCTTTTTGTGGGTGTTACATATCTAAATGAAAGTGGCTTAATCTGTAACACAATATAGGAACGTTTTTTTTCAGACCTTCATGGTTCCATAGTTTGTCACTTCCAATCTACCACTCTTTATAGTAAGTATATGAGCAGGCACCTCCCCACAAAAGAAACTACAAGGATTCATTTGAACAGGGAATGGGATTTACTACAACACTCTACCATCTATCACCAATATATTGGTGGGACAGAACTGGTTATGAAAGAAGTTAAAATGTAACAGTTCAGTCCCTTACCAGGATAATCAAGGAAGAAAGCAGCATCATTTATAAAGGTAGCAGACAACCTGACATAATGCCATAATGGAGAAGAAGGATGGCACTGTTGGCTGGAGGAAACCATTTAGTGCAACTCTCTTTAACTGTGCAGGTTGGGCTTATAAAAATGAGACTTTTATGAAAAATCCATACACCACAGAAAGAGGGAGGGAGTTACCGCACTAATCATGAATGACTTTGTGCATCTTGGCTTTCATTCCAGAGAAATGCTAATTGTCTAAACCGGATCTTTGGCATATTTAATGCATGGCTCCGATTCCTACCCTCTGTTTCAAGTTGGAGGTGTTTCTAGAGCTTCAAAGGGCAAAAGCGTGTCAGTTTGTGAGGTGAGTACATTTGAAGTGTTGAAATATTCAGCCTGTTCTCCTTAAACTTGTCAAGCTCGCAGACAGTGACTTGGCTATTAATACTTCATATTCCAGATGACTGCGGTCTTACAGAGGAACTCAGTGTTGAATAACAAGTAGGATTCCTCTTTAGACTTCTTGTGGAAAATAGGTATTTTTATGCTCATAAAGACCTTCCATAAATGCATGTGCATTCTTTTGTTTTGGCTCAGATTCATGAGCAGAAACCTCGAAGTTCTGAGTGGAAAGATTTCCAGTTGACATAACTGAGAAAGAGACAATAGGATCTCAACTTCACTTGTGTTCCATGACAAAAGATGTCTGACGTTCTGAAAAGAATGACAAATACATTTAACAACCTAAAGTAAGTTGTCATATATTTTGGAGATAAATGAGTTGTGTACTTTTCTGTAAAATTTCAAGATTGAGAAGTAATGTCAAAACTGTGTCATAAACAAAATGCATTGTCATATATGAAAGAAATGATTTTAAAGTATCTGAACAGGGTAATTTACATGCACATTTATTTATTTATTTATTTTGCTTTTGATTTTTTTTACCTAATCTTTTAGACTGAAGGAAATGACAAACTTTAGATAGCAAATCAGGGGATTAGCAATTCTCCTTCCAAAGCACTTTTGTCATTTCAATTGATTTCATTTTACTATGAGAAATAAGAGGCTCTTCTAGAGTGGAGTGTTTCCACTCCAGAGATCACTAGTTTCTGATCTGTTCTCATCTAAAGGTCACTATTTCAGATGATGAAGAAAATGGCCTGAACTGCAGATAGAATCAAGGCAATTTTAGAAGTGAAAGGAGCGCATGATTTAATATGTACACCAGACTTTGTGGTCTGCATTAATTACAATCCAATTTTCTTCCCAAGATGAGGTTAGAAATTACATATAGAGATAATTTAGGCTAATGCTGAATGTCTCAAATTTGTCCAAAAAATGTGATGTTGAAACTCTAGCACTATACTTTGTAAATAGTAAGAGGAGAAACTTGGCAGCACCAGCAACCATAGATTTACTGAAAGTTAATGACATTGCGATTCCTGTTATTTGGAAATGTACTGTATAGTTACACAGGCATTTGCACATGCTTTGACATATATTTGGTGCATTTTAATTCTTAGATGATCATTGTTTTTATCTAAAGAAAAAGGAAACTCTATTATGGGTCATGGGGTGTTGTGTTATTGTGATCTCATAAATCATTCCTGGACATGAGACATTATGAATTTTCATGTTGCTTGGTTATTCTTCAACAAATATGATGTAAAATTAAAATCTTTTTTATATTCTAACTTCCCAAAGGCTATTAAGAAATTATTTTGAAAATCAAGCATTACATGTCAAAGGTTATACATTGTTTTAGCTAAAAATGTTATATAAACCCGTACTCTATGTCTGAGGTTATTTCAAGATTTCTACACATTTAATTGCATGTCAATTTGCCTGGTATCAATTTTTTTTCTAAGCTAATGCTCACATTATAACAACTATGTAGAGCATTGCATCAAACAAGAGCATTTTAGAATTCGTCTGAGGATTTATAAGAAATCATTTCTCTAAATCCATTATTTCCAGAATAATCCTAGGTGACGTAGTCCACTCATTTACACTGTGTGAATGCAGAATATTCAAATTTGGGAATGACTAGGCTTGATCAGACAATGATATAATGGTCACCATTTTTTCAGCACAAATTCTTATCCCTAAAAATATTATGCAGTCTCCTTAGGTGGCCTAGTCTCATATCTAAAACACCTAAACACAGTCACGGATGGATTTCCTTATTTCATCCCAACATCAGAAGGAATGAAGAAGAAGCAGAAAAAGCATAGTTCCGCTGTCCTCTGTTCTCTTCTTTCCCCTCAACATTAAAAGTCCAGGGCCTCTCTGTGTGCTTAAGGCAATGATATCAATCAGATTCAGACCTCTCTGCAGCCAGCTTCAGAGCAGCCATACAGCCACGAAGGGCTTTTTTCCCCCTTTCCTTCTTCTCTTTCGGTATTACCCCAGCGTCTTCCTCATCTGATATGGGTTAGAGAAGGAGTCTCCCGGTGGTAAATATGCCTTTCCTGGCCAGGAGCTGAAAGCCACAGATAGCAGTGTTCTCTTTGCCTGGTGAAATCAAACATACAGCAGGAGAGCCACACAAGTTCACCCTCTCTCAATAATCCAGCAAGGTCAGGTGTCACTCACACTACCCACAGGACAGGAGAGAAAGACAGAAATATTGACAAAAGTGCATGTATGTTAACAGAAAAAAAGAAAACACTGTATTTCTGAAGCCCCATGAGACACTCCAATTATGTAGTTATGTCCTTGCATTACTTTTGCATGTGTACAGTGTAATAACAAAAGGAAAAATAAATAATTAATTCTTAAATTTAAATAAAAAATAAAAACATTAAATTATTATATATATTTATTTATTTATTTATCCTGTTGTCATTACACTGTACACATGCAAAAGTAATGCAAGAACATAACATACACATAATTGGAGTATCTCATGGGGCTTATTGTGTGTGTGTGTATATATATATATATATATATATATATATATATATATATATATAACATAGAATACTCTATAGTATATGCATTTTATAATAATGTTTTGCCTATATATTTTTTTCCAAGAGAAACATTTTCTTACAAACATTTCATTGTAATTACCAGGTCTATGAAAATCTATGCCTCTTAGAAGCTATTGTAAAAGTTGATTTCATTTGAACTGATTCCTGTTTACCCAGAGTTCAAGTTGGTGAGCCCAGTGATATCTAATTAACACTGTTTGTTTGTTTGTTTTTTTATTTTTTAGTGCCGTTTAACATTTTTTCTCTTATTATTAACATTTAACATTCTTCTCTTATTATTACCACACTAAACACTTCAGTTGTGGCCAACATTTTTGAGAATGATACAAATCATGGCAATTTGCATACACTCCAGAATGTTATGAGTGATGAATGTTATAAAGAGTGATTAGATCAATTGCAAAGTCTGTCTTTGCCCTGAAAATGGACTTAATTCCAAAAAACAATTTCTACTGCATTTCAGCCCTGCCACAAAAGGATGTGCTGAGATCATTTCAGTAAACTTCTCATTAATACAGGTGACAATGTTGATAAGCACAAATCATTGTTCTTCCTCTGTTAACCATGGTTACCTGCAAGGAAACAAGTGTCATCATCATTGCATTGTATAAAAAGAGCTTCACAAGAAAGAATATTGCTGCTACTAAAATTGCACCTAAATCAACCATTTATTGGATCATCAAAAACTTCAAGCAGAGATATTAAATTGTTGGGAAGAAGGCTTCAGGGCACACAAAAAAGGAATGGAAGCAGGCAGGCATAAATGCATGTACATGCACAGTGAAGTGAAGATGTTTGGAGTAGAAGTGGGAATCACAGGGTATCTCACAATATGATACACAATACATGACCCACAACAATAATGTCGCAATA
>JBBIGC010000007.1:7355165-7366210 GCA_037576955.1 Lepidarchus adonis
CATGCTTCATGAGGGAACACAAATTTTCAATCTTTTTACAATTTTTATTCTAGAGTTTATCAACACAAAGGCAGCACAAAAAAATATAGTTCATATTTCTGTAGATGCTGGATAAAAAAAAATGGTTCCCAAATTAGGTAATTGTTCCCTGAAATTTAACAGTATTTTTACTTTGAAGAATTTTTGTTTTTTGTAGTACTTTTTAGAATTTGGATTTTCATGCATGTGGAAAAAAGGCTCAATGTTTGAGACATCTTGTTATCCATGTACAGAAGCTGTTTTTCTAGTTTCTGTAGCAATATTTCATGTACAAACAGTAAATGTTGTTTCACTATCATGGCTGGCAGTTCTTTGCAATTTCACTACCATGAATACAGCTTTAGTTTTGGTTGAGCCAATGCCAATGACCTTCCCATTGTTGGTGCCGACTTCCCTTGTTGAAATGTGTTATATTTTTCTACTTTAGAAAAGTTAACATGTCAAAAAAAGAAAGAAAATAAAGAAAGACAAACTTATGCAAGGTCATTTCTACTGCATTTGGACTGGAGGCATTAACATGGCTTATCCAAAGCATGAAGGTAATTACACAGAACATATAACATTAAATAAATTCAATGGCTACTTACAATTATTGAGCAAAATGACTTTATTCCATTTATGAGTTTAGAGTTTTGTCAGTTTAGGTTCATTTCCTTTTCTCAAGTTGATGTATAACACATACCTTATGGCTACGATCAGGTTACTTTGGAGTAAAATTCAAGGTTCAGCTCTGCTGTCGTGTCCATCTCGAACAGCAAACCTGGAGCTGCTACTGGTGACCCTGTGAATCAGAGGATTCATTTTTTTCGCAGTAGACACGTTGTACTTTGAATCTCTTATTTAACCAACCATTAATTTTAATATTTTGCCCCATCATGAGTCCTCATTAATCTTTGTCAGTGTGTGTATGGGAGTAGGATGTGAAGGAGAGTCTTGTGGAGATGAGGTCTAGGCTGCCGGATGCCACGTTCGAAGTGCAAGGCCGTTGCTCATCTGTCTCGCAGTTGTTCAGGCATGCCTAAAGCCTGTGCCGCAGTCCAGCTCCACTCCGCCACGGATGACATTTCAATTACACACAGCTCCCCGGGCTGCCTGACGACCAGCTAGCAACCCACCCTTGCACACACAGATGCAAAGAAGATATGGCGTCTGTGATGTCGGAGTACTGCTTTATCTAGAATGTGCTGGACAAACTGAATGGCTATATTACTGTATGTGCAAACAACAGTACAATGATCAGTAATAAATAATCCCAAAAAGTATTAAGTGTCTGTATTGTCTAAACCAACTGACAATAAGATATTCCTGAAATTATTATAAAAGAATATAACAACATTTAAATCCAAGTGATTTTGGATCACCTTAAATTGCTGTGAACGGTCCCCACAATGTATAGGGCAGCTATTACTTTTTTCTGACTGTGATACAACAAAGATTCTCCTTGTAGTCATGAATTCAGCTACTTTAAAGTAATTTACACACAGTTCATATGATCTTCACACAAAGCATTGGTTATGGGACTCTGGAGCAGCTGCATTTGAGTGTAAGTTCACTCTTGCCCAATGCCAATAAGCATCAGCTATTGGGTATGAAGTCCCACAGCTTTGGGCTGAAGAGCAGCAGAACAGATCTGTCTGAAGTAATGAATCTTCATCCAATCCATCTGGGGTGTTTTAGAGTATGGTAGTAATCAGCCACAGCAATGTTCCAGCGTGTATGGTAAAGTGTCCTGCAGCTTATATCACTACAAAACAATGAGCATAAGAACTAATCTTTCACACTATAAATATCAGAGCAGACAAAAGAAAACGTCTATATGGTATTACTGTAAATTAACCTTAAATTTGAAATTTACAACTGAATAACTGGATCACGTGTGTTGGGTGCAGAAAAAACACTCAAATGTGCAGAGCAGTGAGCCTCCATGGGCAGGTTTGGAAAACACTCCTCTAAATAAAAGAAATTGTTCTATAATTTGTCATTGTCCAGTTAATACAAACACCTTTGGAGATTATTAGATATAAATACATTTTTAAAATATGTTAGCCACATGTAGTCCTATAGCTAGCAAACTAATTTCCAGCTTTATTAGATTTTCTTCTAATCTGCAAAGCAGGAAGCTACTCAGATAGCATGCATATTTGATATTCCATGTATATTTTATCCTACCTTCATAATTGTTTGGATTTTCTCTGTTAGATCAGAACTGACATAGAGATATATGATGCAGATGAGAACATACAACATTATTAAAGTGTTGGTATGTAACCAGTGTCTGGTGGTTTCATGAGAAACCACATCTAACCTGCAGCTAAGTGTGACTGACTGTATGTGGCAGAGTTTGCAGCAGCCTCAGCCTGGTAATGTTTTCAACACAGTTAAATGCAAAACCTGTTTTTATCTTCAGTAATGAAATTAAAGCCACGCAACTGCATAACATTGTGCTAAGTGTTTTATTTTTAGATGATGGATTAATGTGACTGAATATAATTTGAGTGGACACTGTGCGTGTCTGTATACAGTATACTATCTAATAACTGGCTCACATCGTTTAATGTAGAAAAAAACAGAAAGAAATGTGCAGCAAGAAATCTGCTGGCTTTAGTCAACAAAACCATGACCTAGTCAACTTATTGAAGAGTATGTTTCAATAAATATTTATTTAATTTAATTATTTGATCATTAACATCTGTGTTCATATGTAGGACATGGCATTTGGAATAATGTTTGTTCTAGATACTGTCAGTCAGATGTTGGGACAGTAGGTTTGCCACCTTTTGAAACAAGGGTGCAAAGTACTGAAAATCCACCTATCCATAGTCATGTGAAGGATCCCGCTCAAATGTTCTTGACACAGGGTCGAGACGTCAGTGTTAAGCATCACATCCTTATCAAACACAACATGATATTGCTACTTAATTTAGCAACTAAACCCTTTTTATTTTTATTTTTTTCTTTTTGACTTGATGAGTCAATGGTTTACCTCAGATTAACAAATCTCATGTTTCTTTGTATCACTTTATTGCATAATGTTAGGCAGTTATGTGGAGATTCTGACACTAACTGATGAAATACAAAATGTTTTTATCATTTAAATTTTGTTCAGGATGTGCAGGGAGGGGATAACATTAATTTTCCAGCCCAGCTTTGTAACTAGATATGAAAAAGTAACTATAGGTTGTTTAATGTAACTGAGGAAATAACTGTCGACGTACAAACCCAACAATAATTGATTGCACCCGAGTGTATGCTTATCAAAATGAGTGAAAATGTGGGGGTTTTTTTTTCACCAAATGCCAGTGTGTGAGTAGGAGATTCCCAGCTGGGTATTATTAAAGATGATTAGGTAGTAAATACGTTTGATTTTATGAATTTAATTCATGAATGGCCAATGAAAATGTTATAGTGAGGGTATAAACATACAAAAACAATTCACTGAGGGTGGTGGCAGCAGCATAAAGCACTAAGGGGAGTTTCAGTTAAGGTATTTTTTTCTATTCAGACCCCTAAATAAGAACAATGAGCTTGCTGACATTTTGGGTCAATGATGTAGGCAACCATTCTTCGTGAATATGAAGAATATTAGTGTCTATGCTCCTTCTTTTAAGAAAGTTCTTTTAAATGTACCTGCAGTTAGAGAAAGTGTTTGAAGCACGCCAACATTAGGGCCTTCAAATGTGTCATTATTGCTCACTGACCTTTACAAATAAAGGCATCTGAAAGATTCTGTATTATGAAACTATATATAAGAATATAGGAAATGCAGTAACATTTACACTAGAACCATGAACATGTGATGTACAGCTTTATGTGATGAACAAGGCAGTCAAACGTTTAATACATAAACCAAAATCAAGATCCAGGAAACAGGTTCAGTAGCTAATAAGGCAAACACATGGAATATAGCTGGGGGAAACAATAATTCGCACTACATAACTCTTGTCTCATTTGTTTTAAATAGTCAGAATTCAGGTCATCCTGATCTCTAATCATGACTTCCTGGATACCTGGCCTTGGACTCTGGATCTGGAGTTGTTTCTTCTCTTAGCTCCAGATCCTGTGTCTAAAATCTTACACTTTAATTGTTGTCGTCATGTTATCTCTACTGTAAATTCTTTACAAAATTAACCATATTAAAGCATCTGGAGTACCTCCACCTACACATTCTACTCCAACAATACCAACTAAACCTACACCTTTATTAAACACATAAAGAAACTAGCCATTAACCACAAAGACATGGCTTTTCATGATGCTAAGAGATTCTCAACAAATGAAATCAAACAATGAGAATAATTTCCTTGCTAGCTTATCATTATCCATCTGGATTGAGATGTCTTGCATGCATGCACTGTAAATGAACAAGCTCTTTTGGGCATGCAGCTTCAGGGATTTAAAGTATCAGTAATGGATCTGTTTCTAAAACGCCATGGCTATCATCGATAATTATTCAAGACTCGGTTTCTTGGACACAGATTAAGCTTAGTCTAGGATTAAACTGTAGCATGAACAGTAATTTACAATTGACAAGCCGGTTTAGTCCAGGATTAAACTTAATCTGGATTCTGGAAACCATACAGCCCAGGATGTCAACTTCGCAATGTTTAATTCCTCCCTCCTGTCATTATATGTTGTCATAAAGATTTATTTTTAATATGGTTTAGAGGAGACTATGTGCAACGTCAGCAACATTTGCTGAACTGAACCTACATTGCCTATGATGACAGTTTATATTTTATATATAGTATATAATATAGAAGTTTTATACACATAAAAAACAAGCAAAAAAGCATTTCTGCTCAAATTTTTTAGCAAGTGGCCATCATGACCCCAATGACTATTAAATAAGTACCTACATCAGCATTACAGGAGAGTCTTTGATCATAGGATTTTGGATTATCTAGAAATACTATACAAAGTAAAAACTCAAAGGCTTTGACTGTTCAAATGTGACAGCTGACAAAACAGATAAAAGTGGGCCAGTTAACAAAAATAAGGTGGCAAGCACTTTGGAAATTATTGCAGGCATGAGGGCAAAAGCTGCGAGACTGATGCCTATGGTACAAAGGAGATCTGACATTGCAGGAGGTTTGCTCATCTTTTATAACTAACCAGACCTCTGCTTCACCAGCAGTTTAAAACTATTGCCTTTGATGGACTCTGGCTGAGTAAATAATTCTAATTGATGGCAAACCCTGTGAAGAGTCTGATGATCTGCCTTTTTATTTCACTTATTGCTCTGAAAGACTTCTCACTGAGCTGGTAAATACTCGCTGAGATCAAAGTGGCAGAGGAAAAAAACAAGACCCATGAACATATGGTGGATGTTCAGTCGTAAATGGCTTAGATTATGCAAATGGTAAGACCCAACATAGATGCTCTCTGGGATAGCAGCATAATGTGCCTGAACTATTTTTATTGATTACTCTATAATAAGCAGAGGCAGGATCTACTAAATCCTTTCAGTGATTAATATATGGTGTATAGGGACCTTTTTTATGGCCACAAAGATGCAACCCAGGCTGATCACCTATCCTGCATATAGTCATGTTATGTGGACTGAGTGTGGTGTTTGCACATGTGCATTTATCACCTCAAAGTTCTGGACAGCTCTTTTCAGCCAGTGAATCTGTAGGGATCCATGAGTAATCCAATATGCCAACCGCTAGACATTAAGGGGTGAATAATTAGTTGAAGGCACAGGTCAAAAGTGCCCCAAAGCTTACATAGCCTGTTATTGTCATAGGGCCATGCCCAGTTTTGTTGGTCTTGTTATTTTAAGACCATTGCACAGCTGCACATGCGCTAGCTGTTAAACCAAGGCACAATCTGAGTTTTACCATGAATTTGGAAATTTGTTTGCTTTTGTCCACAAGATGGCAGTACCCTGTAGAGGCAGTGAGTATGAGACTGCTTGAGCAGTAGAAGAAATGCTTACTGTTTTGATAAGGATACTTTTAACTAAAGATACATTATGCAATTACTTTGGTTTTTCCAAACTAAAACCTAACCTTAACCCTACCCCTAATCCTAAACAGCATAGAAACAGGTGTTATACTTACATTGTGTAATGTTTAGAAATGGTAAGATATTTTGTAAAAATGCTAAGCTAAAGGCTAACCCTAGCCATAGTCTCAAAGCCCAAAATGCATGATGAGTCTGAGGTACAGATAATGTGTCCTAAAGTTACAATAATGAAATACAATTTTAGAGCCTCATAGAAATAAACAAATAGAAACATATATATAAACGTTTTTCAAATACACTATAACTGACAATTAATACAATATACTCAATTTCCTGGTTGATCAACAGATATTGAATAGTTGGGTAAAATAGGTCTGGACCTAGAGTGTGTCTTGTTAACAAAATTTTAGGTATTGACATGTACACCCCAGACATGAACCCATATATTATAGCTGATTTCTTAGTGAAATTTTACTTTTTGGGGGGGAAATAATAAACCATAACATGTGACCACAACACAGCTTTGCACAGGGCTTACAGTACCTGTGCAAATTTCTTTCACATGCCATATTTTTTCAATTATGATAAAAAAAACTGCAAAAATAAATTTTTAAATTAGAATAATTTGAAGTAATTAAAAACTGAAATGAAATAAATAATAAATTTGTTCACTGCAGAGGATGTACACACTCATGTGCAATTTAGAAATCATATAATTGGACAGAGGACACGCAAACCTGTGTACATAACTGCAATCCTGCATGCAATTTTGGCATCACTAAATGGTGGCATTTACCTATACATCTTGCATAGGATAGGTTTAAAGATTATTATCCACTCAAATTTAAACAATGATCATAGTAATAGGTTTAAAGATTATTATCCACTCAAATTTAAACAATGATCATAGTAATAGGTTTAAAGATTATTATCCACTCAAATTTATACAATGATCACAGTAATCAAAGATCACCTTATTGTGGTAAAATGTTTCATGGAAAGTGGGCCTTGGCTGAAAGAGATATGTTCTGTGAGAAAGAGATATGCCTGGGGGAGTGCTAGCAGATGTCTGTGCTTTCTCCCTGAGCCAACACAGTAAAATGCATGCAGCATATGAAATACCAAAGTGCCTGCCCGGTCCCAGGGGCTACTGCTTGTCCCTCTAGACACAAAGGGAGCATCAGGCAGCTAACCTCTCAGTCCGGCTAGCTGCCTGTTTTTCCCCATTCGCCACTGCGGATTATAAGGCACTCACACTGCTGTCATGATCTTACACAAACAACATTTGTCAGCTCATTTATCAGAGTTCCCGCAGCTTGTCCACTCTGTCGCAAGAACTATTTCTGGATCAGAGCCTAAAGGCAAAATATATGTGTCACATCTTAAAAATGTCCCCAATGTCCCCTTTGGTATTCACGCATTTTCTTCAAATGTCATTAGCAATGATTGCTGTTTGATGGCAAAGAGTTTACAGCTCTTTGTTTACTGCAGTTTACGGCACCTATGGAATGAGTTAAGTGGATGAGTTCCTCCCTGAAATCTCTGTCAAACTTTTGCTGTCATACTGTTGCTGTTGTACACTTTTGTAACTAAGGGTTACCTAACCTAAAGGTTCACACTTGCATGTCTCATTTAACAGAATGGTTCTTTACAACCTTTATTTTTAGCCATGTGTTTCTCAGACTAATTTTGACTAATTCAAATAAAATTCAGTTAAAAAACATTCAGTTAAAACATTAACACCACCTGTTTTGTTATGTAGGTCCCCCTCATGCAGCCAGAACAGCTGACCTTGGTGCACTTTGTGTTCTGACTCCGTTCTCTAACAGCAAGCATTCACTTTTTGTGCTACAGCAGCTCTTCTGTGGGGAAGGTTAGCCTTCACTCCCTAGATGCAACAAAGGGCCTTGGATGCCCAGGATCAATTTTCCATCCTTGGACCACTTATGATAGGTATGGACCACTGCGTCCTGACAACATCTCACAAGACCTGACATTTCTCAGTTGCTCAGACCATTTTTTCCTGCTTCCAACTCATCAATTTCAAAAACTGACTGTGTACTTATTGCAAAATATATCCCACTCCCCAGGAGGCACTACTGTAAACAGATAGCAAGATGCAAAGGGGGCCTCGACTTACGACACACTCAACTTATGATGATTTGTGGTTATAATGGAGCCCCAAACCATGTTTTGTTAATGGTGTGAAAGTGAAAGTGAAAGTAAAACACTCAGAAAATGGCTAAACAGAGGCTCAGGTGGGTGAGTGTCTTTCTCTGGTGGACTGACAGAGGAATTGTCCCATTTAATTACACATGTAGGGGTTATGTAAAGGGGTTTCGACTTACAATTCAAGTTACACCGCTTAGTCGTAAGTTGAGGACCCCCTGTAATATGAGTTATTTACTTCACCTTTCAGTGCTTATAATGTTGTTGGTGATTGATGCATTGTTTTTATGTCCTGTGTTTACATGCAGGCATATTTGTATGCAGGCATTCTTTAAACCATTCATCTTTCAGAAATTTTTTAGTATTTTAAGGTGAGACTCATTCTCCATAAAAGAGTATTGAGATGACAAAGTAATGGTACCTTTAGAAAAAACAAAATGATTTCCATAGTGACTCAAATGTTGTTAAACACTGGACATTAGAGATAATTGAGGGAATTAACTCTCATGTCTTTGTTTCCATTAAAAATTCATTGTCATTTACCAGAACAGGTTTTAATCACGATAAATCTACTCCTGGATGAGAGTTCTGAAACAAGGCATTCTGTCTGAAATGGAAAAACCTCTGAACAAATTAAAGCATTTCCCTTAGCACTATGCATTATACAGCACCATGGTCTTGGTCTTTCTTGTAGGCATTAAAAGGAATTTAAATATGAAATGAATACATATTCACTACATATGTCTCCCAATAAAGCATACGGTAAATAGAAATTCATTTAATACAGAACCAGCCAAAGTTCTCCATACCCACAAAGTGGTAGGTTATGGTTTTCGTCAAGGGTTTCAAAATTACTGACTTTATATACTAAACATGTTAAACGCTAATCAAAAAGAGAGATGCGTTTACAGTAACCAACAGAAAGGCTGTGAATAGAAATGACATACTGTAAGCTCATAGTTAACGATGTGTATGATTGGCAGAACAATGTGGTTATTTACAAACTCTCCTCACTCTCTTTCTGACATAGTCTGATACCTGCAACTGATTTTTCATTAACCAACACCTGAGGTATAGTATTCGTTCACCTATGGGACAGGGGGAAACTTGAAGCCACAACTTAAATAACTTGAATCACAATTTGGTACAGATAGTTTCTTTTTTCCCTGTAAAGATTCATTTCAAACTCTGTGTCTTTAATACTGACAAAATTAAGGAATGATTTTGCCTTTACAGTAGAATCTAATTTGTCTATGTTTCATATTTATGCAGGTGTTCTTTCCATGTATGTGTTCCTGTTCTTTTCTGACATTTAAAGCCAATTAAACCAGTGAATTGTATGTTTGTTTGTTTGTATGTATGTTTGTTTGTTTCCATTTTTGCCCACATGACGAGATGTATTCCTGTTCTTTATCATTCACAGAGCAAAGCATGTCTCTTGCTTGAGAGCTTTGTGTTGCATTTTTCTGTCTGTAGGAAAGATATCCCCCTTGCTTCATACTTACATCAATCTGGATAATGTCAAAGGATCAATGCAGAGAACTGAATGGTACATGAAGTGCATTCTAATGGCTGCCTGAGCTCTGAGAGGAAACACTCAAATTATGAGTATGCATCTCAGAGATCATACCTACTCTTTTTAAAAGCATCCAGCGACATATTCATTTTCCACTTCCTGTTTGATTCATTCTAAAAGCTTCGGTCTGTTCTATTCCCAATCTGCAGATGCTGGTAAAAACCAGTCCAAGATTCACCCGTCCAAAACAAAATGCCTAATTTCCAGTTATTTAGGGACTCAGGGGCTTGTGATTTGGCAAAAACACAGGACAGCATGTCTATCTAAACCCCTGGCAATAGATTGTTTATAGTTCAAAAGCACATGTTGCTTTCCCCAATTGTCTCTCATTAAATAGAAGTCTAGACTTTAATATCATCACAGACGGTCAAAGGGAAAGCACATGATGTTATTTCAACCTCTCTCATGGAGAACATCCAGTAATTTACTGTAAAGCCCTTCTGTCACTGCAGTGCTCCTACTTCTCCAGTCGTAGTGAAATGCAAAACTGCAGTTTACTGTTTTGTGTTTTCTGCCACTGCAGTGCTTCTTTTCTTCATGTTGCAAATCACAAAATATATAACAAACACAAATTGCTGCTGCCCATACAAATGGTCTCCACTTCCTTTAAACAAGTTATTCAATATGCTACAACCCAAATATTCACTACAATCTCCAAAACATCCCCTCTCAAGCTGCAAGTATTTTTCACCCAGCATTGTGGCAGTGAAATGGAAAATAAGCTTTCTTGTGGCATAGTGGACAGATTGGAGGCGCTCTTGACAGGACAAAATAATATGATAGGCACTCAGAAAAATTGGTAGAGTTAGCCTGAGGTTTGAGCGTCAAATAATATCCAGGGCCCATATGCAGCACATGCATCCATAATATGAAAGAACAGACAGTGCAACAGAAGTTATTTTCAATAAATATTAAAGAAGCTAATTTTCTCTACTACTGATATATTCTCATAATAAAAGTTATTGTCACAAAAAAACATTAAATTGTCTGTTTTCTCTGTTTCTTTCTTTCTCTCTTTTTCCATTCTTTCTTTCTCTTTATCCCAAAAGCTGTTTTCTCTGTGAATTATTTATGAATCACTGACCGGACTATACTCTTACTCTTCCTATGGCCCACAGGAATACTGACCTTGACACTACAGCACTCAGACGATGAACTGTGAATGTGTTAAGAAGGCATAGGTCATGATCTAGAAATAAAATGTTGAAAAGATGTAAGGATGGAAAGAAAGAAAGAAAGAAAGAAAGAAAGAAAGAAAGAAAGAAAGAAAGAAAGAAAGAAAGAAAGAAAGAAA
>JBBIGC010000007.1:7421832-7441911 GCA_037576955.1 Lepidarchus adonis
GTTTATCAGTACATTGCAGAAAATAATGAACTTTATCACAATATGCTAATTTTTTGAGAAGGACCTGTATATGAATTTTTTTTTTTTTTTTGCAGCCAATCAAGGCCACTTGATTGAGGTATTGAACATGCCAAGTAAATGTATTTCTAAAGGTGCAATTGACATTAAATTCTCAGCAGATGTTGGTAACAATCAAACCATAGATGTCCATACATTAAGCGATGTGTAATAAAATGGAATGACAGGGAAAAAGTATCGAAGACAAAGAAGTATTATATATAAATATATACTGTATATATATATATATATTTTCTTTTATTTTTTTTATTATTATTATTTTTTTGCAGCCAATCAAGGCCACTTGATTGAGGTATTCAACATGTCATGTAAATATATTTCTAAAGGTGCAATTGACATTAAATTTTCAGCAGATGTTGGTAACAACCTTTGTTTCTTTGAAGCCAATTGATGAGGCATGAAAAATGTCTTTAGAGATTTTATTATAAAAAAGTATGAAAAATAAAATAAAACATAGAGAATAAAAAATACAGCACAGCTGCTTCTCTCTCTGACTCCGCTCTGAACTGACTTAAAGTCTACGTGTCAGTGACAAGCAGCACACGTTATCTCCATGTTTACAAAGACAGGCCTGGAGGCTGAAACCTTCCGAGGTCAGTATGAACAGACAGAAACACAGTGAAAATCACATCAGTGTATACTGATCATATTATTAGGAAAATATATATTAAAGAAATATACCAAAATCCCACAATACATTAAGAGATGTGTAATAAAATGGAATGACAGGGAAAAAGTATCGAAGATGAAGAAGTAATGTATTGTAACAGATTTTTGCTTAAAATCCACCAAAGGGAAATAATGGACACTTCACACAAGGGTTCAATGCTCACATAACCTGCTTCCAGGTTAATGCAGAATATTTCTGATAAGAACTTTGAACATGTGCACCTTCTGCAGGGAGAGTTTGCACATGAGCACAGTTAACCAGATCTTTTACCGAACATAACTTTGTAAAGGCACAATTTACCATAAAACCCATAGTAACATGGAAACTCCCATAATGCCCCTCTGAGGAGCAGCCAATCACAAACCCCAGGTCTGTTACAGTATTTAATACTTAAAATACTTACACAAGTCCTACTTGGTGATGACAGCTTTAGGTGGATTAGTGCTCACTGGAAACTTCAGTAGTTTCTTCTGTAATCAATGCCAACAGTAAGTTATGCAACAATAAGGTTGTGAAGCTCTCCGGTTTTACAAACTACTGTTAACGTATGTTCTATTTGCCATGGTGACTCATCTGTAGCTACTTGAAAGAATTTTTTATTTAAAAACTTGATGTTTCACTTGACAAAACAATGGTTATGTTTTGTTGTTTTCATGCTGAGTTTAGTTCTCACTGTATTGCATCCAGCCTAAGAGTATCACCTGCAAACCAAGCACAGCTAAAACCTGAGATCTAGCAATGTAAGCCAGACTACACTGGACAGTGTTTGATGGCAAACAATGGATCAATCAACCTCAAACAAATTAATGGTCGCAATTGTTAAATGGAGCCACAGCGTGAAGGCCAATTACCACAGTAGAGGATAGAGGTCTGTGCCACATCATTCGGATTGCTTCTAATGACCCATCTTAGGAGTTCCCCTTGAGATCCACTGTCGTCTCCAGGATTCATGAACTATATGAAGTGGAGAGAGTAAAACTAGCTAAGGATTTGGAATTCACTTTAATGGATATCACTAACCAGCTGTTTTTAAAATGATAAAAGTATTGTCTTAAAATTAGCTGGGACAAGAGGAAACCTGTATATACTAGTATAAAACATAATGTATCCACGCTTTAAAACCTCTTATTTCACCTAAAATCCTTTTATGATTTTATATAATCATGAAAAGCCTGGTTTCCCAGGATGGAACATTTAGAGGACCTTGGGTTGTATAATAGTTTAGACATGTCCTCGTTTTATATATTCTCATAAGGAGAATCCCCCTTGCTGCCCACCCTCAAGCCTGCCCACAAGCCTGGCTCTTCTTCAATGCCATTAACAGGTATTGTGATGCAAATTGCCCAGCTCCTGAAAGCAACAGTGTAACAGAGTGTCTGTGTGTAGATGCTGATACAAAGTCATCTGAAACAGAATGAAAATGTTCTAGTGTTCCCAAAATATATGCATTTATTCTATATAAATCAATGTTAATTTATTATTGTAATATATTATTGTAGTATATATTTTTTAATTGTAATAAAATATTTACAGTACTGTGAAAAAATGTTCACCCCATTTCTGATTTGGTAGGTTTTTGCACATCTGTCACACATGTTTAAGATCATTAAACTAATTTAAAATTAAGATAACCCAAGTAAATGCAAATTACAGTTTATAAAAGATGATTTCATTTATTAAGGGAAGAATCTGTGCAACCCTACATGGCCCTACATGTGGAAAAAGTAATTGTAATCTAATAACTGGTTGGCAGCAATAACTGCAACCAAGTGTTTGCGATAAATGGCAGTGAGACTTGCACATCGCTGTGGAGGGATTTTTTTTGGCCAAGACTTATTGGCAGAATTGTTATTGTTAATTTAGCCACACTGGAGGGTCATTGTTCTACTACATAACCCGAGTAAGCTTGAGCTTCAGAGCACAAAATTCATGGTTTTCTGGTAGAGAGTTTTTGTGATCTCCTAGATGAGTTGTAGATGCTCTCTTGGAGTAATTTTGGGAAACCAGCCACTCTGGGGAAGGTTCACCACTGGTCCAAGTTTTCTCCATTTGTGGATAAAGGCTCTTACTGTGGCTCATTGGAGTCAAAGCCATAGAGATGGCTTCATAACCTTTTCCAGATTCATAGATGTTAATGACTTCATTAATTTTTCACATACTGTAGGGCCAAGTAGGAATGGACTTTTTTTCCCTTCATAATTGAAACCATCATTTAAAATAGCATTTTGTATTTACTTAGGCTTTATTACTATTATATTTTTGTGTATAATTCTGACATAGATTTTTATATAGGTTTAAACTAATAGCACATTTTTGGTACTGTGAAGAATCCTTTTTCCTATGAGTATATTTGCTCCAAATTTGAACATAATTAATATTATGCCACATTATTATGAGATAATAAAGGTTTATTCTATTCTATTCTAAATGCAGGAGTTTCCTGCCTGTGTTAAATATATCATTTACTTTTTGCAGTAAGCAGAATTCATAACAATGCAACAATGTCTACAGTTTTAGTAGTTTCCTCAGGCATGGTAGGTTGATACAAAAGTGCTGAGTGAATCTTGCCTCCTCTACTCTACACCTCTGGGAGTGTGTGGCAGTAAGCTGAAACAAACTGCTTATTCCTCTGATCTTTTTTCATGTGAAATATGTCTCACAACAGGACGCATTCACCAGCATGGGAGTTTGTGCAAGAGGAAGGAATGGAAGGAAATGATCTTAGGGGCTGCAGGGTCAAGAAAGGGCATGCAGAAGAGTGTGGGGCCATTTCTTGGATCCTGTTGCAACACTGCAGTTTCATCAAAGTAGTGGAATTGAGGGAAAACGTATTTCCGTACTAATTTCAGTGTGGCATAATCATTTCTATCTGGTACCATTACCATTTAGATTTCTGTTATTTGAATATACAACACACACAATACAATATACTTTCATAGACAATCAAATCGACAGTTCTTTGAGCAGCGGCCTTGTTTTAAAAAACACATTAAATTATTATAACACATTTGATATCCATGCTATATTTGTCCTTAAGAAAGGTTTGCAGCACTTGGGAACAAAAATGAGTACACTTGAATAACACATGCAGCTTTGATGTGCGAGTTAGTCATTTAAAAAAATCACAGTCAGAGAAATGTGTGCACATGAAAAAAACTCACCTTCCAGTTGAATGATTTATTGAATTATTTTTCTGGCAGTAAACATAAAAAAAGAAATATGGATAGTGAATTTACAGTATGTCCTCTTCAGGTGACTCTGGAAAGTAAAAAAATATATATGAATTTATTCTCCCAATTTTCTTCCCAATTTAGCCCTGTCCAAGTCCACCCACTAGCCAGGACACGTCTAATCATACGATAACAACAACACTACAAATGTGAAGGTAAGCACATTTTTCAACCAAGTTGTGTGAAACTGACATTACTGTAATGTCATTGAACAGCTTAATACGCCTGGAGGAGAATGCTAACCGCTATCAGCTAGTGGATGCTGACTAAGAAATAAGAGAATGACGCCAGTGGTGCACACTAATCCCCTAGTGAGAGATACGTCACTGATTGTGTGTCTGATGTTTTGGACAGGTGTGTGTTAGCTGAACGTTTGGGAATGCCCCTTTAAAGGAGATGCTCACATGCTCCCCCTGTTGGTCCAGAAGATGTCTCTCCCACGTTCATAGGGAAGCATGCTCTGTTTGAGGGGTCCCTTCAATGTTCACATTGTTTTATTTATCCAAGACCATACTCACTCTTTTTTTGACGTAATATTGCTCGTCCTCAACCTTTTCTGTCCAGCAGTGATGCTCGTAGTTTAGTCCACACCTTCGTTATGTCTCACATGGACTACTGCATCTCTCTGTTCGTCGGTCTCCCTTCCAAGTCCCTTCAGAAGCTACAGTATATTCAAAACTCTGCTGCCAAAGTTCTTACTTACTCTGCACATATCGTTCTCTCTCAGTTACATTGGATTCCTATTAAAGCAGCAATAAGTTCAAGATTCTATTCCTCACCTTTAAAGCCCTCCACAGCCTTGCTCCTCTCTAAATTACTGAACTTACTGACTCCTTACACTCCTTTTCACTGTCTCAGATCTTCTGGTAGTGATCTTCTTCTTGTTCCATGCACCAGACTTTCCATTTGAGGAGGCAGGTCGTTTAGTGCCTTGCCTCCCAATATATGGAATTCTCTTCCACAGTCTCTTTGCAACTGTCTCTCATCATTTAAATGTGACCTTATTTTCAATGAATGACCATTTGCAATCTGCATTTTTGTATCTTTGTAAAGTTTGCGAAAGGTGCTATTTATCCATCCAGCCATTATCTATACCGCTTAATCTAATTCGGGTCACGGGGGAAGCTGGAGCCAAACCCAGCAGCCTACAGGCCAATGCAGGGTTCACCCTGGACAGGAGGCCAACCCATCGCAGGGCAGGTGCTATTTAAATATATCTTATTGGCACTGCCCAAAGTGTTCTGCTAAACATTGCACCATAAAAATCACCTGCATGTTACAATTTATATTTGGAGGGTTAGAAACATGGGCAGTGGTGGCCTAGTCATTAGGGTCTTGCCCTGATTGGAGGGTCATTGGTTCAAGTCTTAGCCAAGGTACAACTGAGGTAACCTTGCGCAAGGTACTATCTATCTACACTTCCCCCTGGGCGCAGTTGATAGCTGCCCACTGCTACAAATGTGCCCATTTAATGGGTTAAATGCAGAGGCCACATTTCATTATGGTGCAGTTTGTGTGTGATTGTGTGTGTTCACAATGTCTTTCTTCAAACAGGAACACTTTTGGCCTAAACTCGTACTATTACTACCGTAAATCAGTACTAATATCATTTCCACCACTCTTTTTTCTTAGACAGTATAATGGGTTGTGTGGCAGGAATTACTGTAATGTGGTGGAAGTGACATTTCATTATTCTACATTATTCTGTGAAAAACAGCTAATTCTGCTCAAGCAATATTTACATAAACGTTTACCTTGATGTTTCCTCAGGTGCACATGAAACTGGACAACTACTCCATTTTAGGAATGTGCACCTTTATCACTTTCCTCTGGTGGAAATGAGAGTCATACCATGACACAGGTTTATTTGATGTAAAAAGTAATGTTGACATTTAAATATTAAAATGTTAGCACCACTTTATTAATGTCATTTTCAACTCTTTATTTTATTTGTTGAATTTTAGAAGTCTAAAAAAAAATCATAATGTGCGGATGGTAAAACTATAATAATTTATAAAAGTAAATAGACTTTATTTACATTACTGTTTAATGGAATACAATAAATAAATAAATAAATATATCTCTGGTGGTGCCATTATAAAGTTCATTAGGTGTAAAAGTGAGTTAATTTATACTAATTAATTCTTAAATTAGTATTTTCTTATAGGACCTTTATGAGATCATCCATGCTTATTCAGTTCAAAGGGAAATGAGGTCTCAGGTCTGTCACACAGGTGGCATTTTATAGCATTCAAATAGACTCTCAGGTACAATTAAGATTCATTATGAGAACAACACACACTCAGGCCTCTTGATGTGTTCACTTAAGAAACCAGGTTAAGATCTTCGCCTCACTAATTGCATGGACCTCTCCAACATACTGAGTGTGAATCTGTTTTTGTTCTTGTAGGAGTCTGTGACTGGTTTCTCTTTCATGTCCTCTCAACATTTATTCTGGATGAAAGAGACGAAGGAATAAGCCTCTGACAACAAGAAAAAAACACCTAGTGTATATCAAGGCAACATAGGCGAAAAAAATGTTGTTTGCTTTGAACTGAGAATCTTTCTGTGAGTACACAGCATGAATAAATGTAGCATGCTGTTCTGCTTCTATACTTCTAGATTGACCATTACATCAACAAGCCTTTTGAAATCTTAGGGCAATGTGACTGATTCAGTGTTATACCTTAAATCCTCATAAACAGATTATATGATGCTGCAGTAGAATGGTGTCATTATCTTATATAAACCACTACATTTGTTTCATTCAGAAGCTTAAGGGTTTAATGTTGATAGGGCAGTGTTTAAATTAGCGGATGTGAGAGCATCACTAAATCAGTTATGAATTCCCTTCGCATTTATATTAATATAAATTTCAATGACAGCCAGTGAATCATAATGTAAGGCAAGAAAATGAGTCATTGATTGTTTTTGCTGCATGCCTTGAATGAAAATGTTTATTAAGGTCAACCCACTTTCCACTAAAGTTGGCCCTTGGACATAAAACTTCATAGTATTTGGACACAAATTTCTGCAGGATTTATATCAGAATTTTAGAGTAGATTCTAACACCATATATACCATATATAATACAATACCATACCATATGCATTAAAGGCTACTACACAAGTATTATACATTACTGAATATAGAAAATGATTCTATATAAGCAAATATATACAGTATAGCACTACAGAAATCTAAATGAATATTTGCTAATACTTACACTCTTGAAAAGACAGTGCCGCCAAATGTTGCTTGAGCGATGCCAAAGAAGAGCCATATTAGTTTTTTAAATAAGTATTTTTGGAACTGAGATGTGTGTGAATGTGAAGAGCTGAAAGTATATTGAAAATTTAGAATTTGTGGTATTTCTGAATATGACCAAAAATATCATTAGATAATAACATAGATAAAGAGATCCCTTGAAAACAAATGAAACCATATTAATATACTTTGAAGTGAGGTGGAAAGAATTTTATTGAAAATAACATTTCTGAAATATTTTGTATTAAAAAATGGCACTTAAACCTTAAACTCCACAAATATGTTTCCAATTGCCTTTCCGGTTTGATATTTAGCAAATTGTACATGGGCAGGCGTGTTCTTTTTGGACAGCAATGGTTCTTCTTGAAATTTTGCCATGCACAACATTGGTGCCCAATGATGGTGGACTCTATTTGTGGACATATCCAGGCTTGTGAGCATCAACAGCTCATTTCCTGAGATCTATATAATTCTCCTTTGCTTGTGCCATGATACACTTCCACAAGTGCTTTGAAAATCAGATTTGATTGATCCCTCAAACCTCACACTCACACCTGATCATCACTTCATTGAATTAAAGCAGCTTTGCCTTCAGGTGAACTGCTAACCATGGAGGTTGCTATATTCTCAGATATGAAATACTGGATCATTTCCCTTTATAAGTAAATGTCTATGGAAAATATTTTTTACAATTAACCATTGTTTACAGACTTACCAGCATAATTTTCAGGTCACATAGTCTGCAACTGGGACTAGCTCACCAAACAAAGGCACACAATTGGCAAAGAGCAGGAAGCATATGTTTTTCATGGTATGGTTCATGTTGGTATGGCACTGGGCCAAACAAAATTAAAGTCAAGGTTGGTGATAATTGTGCATGTCTAGGACAAATCTACAGAAATGAAACTGTGACAACTGCATTATGTACTGCTGATATGAACTCACCTCTAACTAGCTATTAAGAGCTGACAAACCGCACAATCCCCCTGGAGATATACATACAGACATACATGAGGGTGTGCACATTTGCATTTGGTTTGAATTTCTGAAGTTAACTTGTTTATAGCTCAGCTATGTGTGAGTGCCATCTATAAAAGCTGGGGGTGAACTCTATCCGAATTTGGTGGGGGTGAGTGTCACAACCATGGAACTACACTGGGCAGAGCAAACCCAGGGACTACATGGTTCACGGTACAAGGATTTGGGAGTCAAACTGGTACTCAATGGGGAGGGGAGAGAGAGCAGGACAAGATCTTGGAATTTGCCTGGATGTAGTATCAGTGATGTTACAATGTGAGCTTGTGCTCTATTATTGAGAAATCTTCTAGTGTGAACACCAAGGCAGCAGATCTGTTGTTTGTTTGTGTACGAGTCACCTGGTATGAACACTGTAGAGATTGCAACAGTGTCAGTGATATCGTAATCTTGGCTAAAACCATGAACAGGGCATTTCTTGATTAATTTGGTCATCTTTATTTACAATTGCAACTTGAATGATGACAAAACCAAGCTCCTCCCATGGACCTCCCCAGACCTCAACTACATTAAAACCTGTGGGGTGAGCTGAGAGGAGAGTGCTTAAGAGGCAAGGCAAGGCAAGGCAAGTTTATTTATATATCAGATTATCATACACGGAGTCATTCAATGTGCTTTACAAAGATAAACAGGAAATAATTATAGGAAACAATCAATCCTATATAGACTGTGCAAAGAAGAATGGTCAAAAAATTTAAAACTGTAATCTCCAACCTTGGGAAATATTATAGGAGAAGATTAAAATAATATCAGTGGGGTGTCGATAATTGTGGCACACCTGATTTCATGTAGGAAAAAAAATGTGTTTTTTTTCTCAATTAATAAATGTACTTTTTAATAAATTGTTTTTTGGGGTTTTTTTGTGCTGTGAGCCTATACTTTTTGGGGGGAAAAGACTTTATTAGAAGTCTTAGAACACATTTTAACCAAGGGTGCCAACAATTGTGGAGGGCTCAGTAAGTGTGGGAGAACTTTATCTGACACCTGACATTGCACTTGCAGCTTATAGGCTTTGGAAATACATTCCATGAAGAACTCTACTCACATTTTTGTGCTAGTTAATACCAGAAAAAGTTTGTCATGAAAATAGATATTAAGTGAACAAACCACTGGTGACTTCAGGCACTACAGTATGTGCCTTTGCAACACTTTGTGACTCTGGTTTGAGTCCTGCCCAACACCTTCCATCCCTTTGCAGTGGCCTAAAGGTTAGAGAAGTGGGTTTGTGAGTGAAGGGTCATTAGTCTGATTCCCCAGATCCTAAACCCAGATATTCCTCAGACCCTGTTATGGTGGAAGCCCACTGCTCCAGGTGTGCTCACTGTCTTGAGACAGGTAAAAAGCAGAGACTAATTTTACCTCAAGGATTAGTACAGAAAATAATAAATAGCACTAAGAAACTTTTACTTTGCAATAATACAGCATACAGTTGACCAAACAGTGTCTAGCAGGGATAAAAATTCAGGAACTGGCTTATTGCAAATGTATTATGTTGTGAAAATACCAAATATATCTACACAAATGTTTGCAAAGCAGACTGCATGGCTAGGTGCTTGATTTTATTCACCTTTGGTGATGGCTGTTGTTTAAACACTTGAATTCAGTGATTAAGGGATGTGTACCAACACATCTGTCTATATGCAGTAGAACATGTATCTGCTGACATGAACAGCTAACTCCACATATGTTATTAAAATAGATTGTTCGCCAAAGAAAATACTATTAACTCAGTATATTTACCATTGATGCTTATGTACAATTAATGAAGGTAGTAATGCTCTTCTTATGCATACATTTGGAGTAAAAAAATTAGTTCCCATTACTTAATAATATCCATAGTCCATAAATTAATTGATACATCAATACAATGGAAATTACAATCAATGCAATGCCATTAACTTCATTAAACATCTCATCTTCTAATTAATGGCATAAGTCATTCATAAAGTTCTTCAGTTGGATGTGATATATTAACTCCCCATGTATTCCTTTAGATTTTTCTGCAAGAGTTTTTTTTTGTCTTCTGCAGGCATACACCAAATGTAAAGTGTTACTATTCAGTCCATCCCATCCAAGAAGCTAAAAGCTCTTAAAAGCTCTTAACATTGAAAGTGAAATGAAGTGGATAGTACAGGATCTAAATGTTGCTCCAACTGCGGCGCCGTGCTGCACCAAATGGAGAAATCCTTCAGGCGTGGGCATTCACCGTCCCTGGAAGAATTTGCGGCCCCTCGTCCCTCGACGTGAGGCTCCTAACAAGGGAGCAGTCACTGAAACGATTACTGCTGTTCTCCAAACACTTAACCTAAAAGCATCTCTGTCTACATCCCATGTATTATTCATCTTGTTCACATACCCCACAATGCTGCGTTTTATTCAAAGTTACCTTATGCTTTCATGTAAGTTTGATGTGGGTGTTTCAATTTCAAAACAACTGTCTTTCTGGTGTAACTAACAATGAGCCCTGTGCAAACATTTGATATTGGGGGGGAAGTTAAATGCAACGTGTTAAATATTTTATCAGCGGGTGCGAATGCATAAAAGACGACATTGTCAGCGTATCCCCCACAGAAATCACTAAACGCACTCTAGCTGCATGTTTCAGGGCTGTTTGTCTTCAGAAGTATGAGCTCTCTTATGTGTAATGGAGCCAGGGGGAAAGGATTGTTTATGCTAGCCTGCAACTTGCTTCGCTCCTGCCATCAATTGTGTTCGCACAGCTGTGGTGCTTTCAGTGACATCAGGAAACATCATATTATCTTGAGGGCATCAAATGATATTCGAGACTTGTGGAATACCAAAGCTAGTCTAGTGCTCAGTCTTCATTGGTGTTGTTCTAAAGTTCAACTCCGTGACTGAGACTGTGTTGGACAGAGTTGTGCATTGTTGTAAATGGATTTCATTATGTATGCACATCCTCACTTCTTTCTAACTGCCTGCCTTGCTCTTACAGTGTCCCAGTATAAACAAGTAAAAACCTTTACAGTCTTGAACCTGCTTTAATGAGTGTGTTGCTTATTGTTTAAAAATTTGGACAAATCAGCTTTTAGACCCTTTATACTAATGATCTCAAACAGATCAGGAACTCCAGATCTAATACCCAAGGCAAGAGGGATATAACAATACAAATGTTTTAATATTCTACATGTTCAGTTTTGTATATTGTTGTTATTGAAAAAAAACCTTTCTACAGTTTTCCAGAATTAAAAAAACACCTGCTGATTATTACCCATATCACTTACAAAAAAGCTTGTTTTACATTAACCTCCATTATAGGTTTATATAGTTTCATGCTTTTCATGAATTTTTTGTATAATTGTATATACAGTGCCACAATTGTTGTAAAGATTAGTAAATCTTTTGGTAAAGTAGCTTAATGTCACAAAAAAATCCATCTTGAAATATGTTTCTTCAGAGAGAAAACATAAATCTCTCATCAAGAGATGCTTATTTTTTAACAACAATGCATTTGTCACTATTATTAGAACCCCCAGAATTATTGTGAACATAATCTAACTGAAGTATGTTTTTTTTTTTACATTTAAACATGTTTAAGTTGATTGTAGTTTGTAGAAACTTTCAAACTGTAAACCTCCTGGTGAACTGGGGCATAAATATAAGGTGACATAGAAGCCAAATTCTCCTAGTTATCCATCAACATGGGAAAGACAGACATCAAATGTTTTTCATACATGTTTTCAAGGGGTGCCAATAAATGTGGAGGACAATGTACCTCATAGGTTTGAATTGTATGTTTGTCTTTTACATATTTAGGCCATCGAGTGTATCTCAAATATTGCACTTTAACCCCTCTGCAAAGAGAAAACATTTTGGGCACCTTTTATGATGTTCTTGTACCTATTTGGTGCAATTTTTACATTCACCACATGCTTACCCTTGTGAGTTTTATTGTTGTATGTAGTGTCCACTCTAGCCCTGCCTTAGCTCTGCCCTGGCATTAGTACATGTTGGTGTTTGTAGGTTTATCTACATAGTTTCTCAATGTTAATCATCATATTTATGTATCAATATCTTTACATATTAGAAGCTTTGGATTTCTTTGCTTCATTATCTGTCTTTGTTCACCTTTGGGAATCTTGCATTGTGGATTTCTGTCATTGGATCTTGTTTCTAGATTCCAATGTTTAAGATTATTGAACAAACTTTGGGAATCATGCATACATCCTGCGTTTAACATGTCCACTTCATTAAACCAGTTTTCTGGAATATGACAGCAACTTGTTGTTTGAATGAAGGTACTTTTGCAGAAACATATAAAACATTTAAAACATATCCATAAGCAGCATAATTTCATCTCACTGTCGTCTGATCGTACACATTCAGATATCTGGTTCTGATCACTTACAGTGGTTTTGTTCTAATGGAACATGGCAAATAAGAAATAAGTAAATAAGAAAATAAGCATATCAGCTCTGCAGTTAAAATTTTTGATACTGTTTCAGGCATGTGTTACTTTTGATTTTATGATACTGCACTGAAATCATTATACTGCATTCAGTTTTATGTCCTGTCAGCCTGATTGTACAAGGAATTCAAGATTTTATAGAATGTAGTTGAATTTTCATAAAAATGAAGTTTTAAGAAAAGTTACAAACACTAAACTTTCTGATTCTGTCAACGCAAAGCATTCACTACTTTTCATTGTGCTGTGTGATATGAACCCCTACAAGCTCACAGTATTAGATACTGTTACATTGAGCAGTGAACGAAATGTACTGTGACATTACAAATCTTCAGTTCTGAACCAAGGTGAAAATATTTTCTTAACATCTTCTCACTTCACTATCACGGTTTTTTTTTAAGTCTTGTGTCAGACATGAGTAGCTTTACATGTGTTAAACTTCAACTGTAGTATGCCCACACTTCATTTCCACAGTACTGCACACTGAGCTTTCCTTTAGTATTCCAACAGGCTTTGACAAATAATCGATCATGTTACTACCATGGTGACTTCACTTTGTCTAGTTAAATGTAACTCACTCTAACACTACAGTCAGAGGTGGGGTAATTTCTATCTCCTTTGTGTATGTGCTTTGACAGTTACAAAATTTCACCGTACGTAATTAACCTCTGCAGGTTTACCTGGAGGAATACTGTTTGCTTAATGATGTGTACACCATTCAGCCATAACATTAACACAAATGTCAGGTAAAGTGAATTACATTGACTAGCTATTAGTGATCTCATTACAATGGCATCCGTCGGGGGAGGTGGGATATTCTAGACATTATGTCAATGTTAGTTCTTAAAAATGGTGTGTTGAAAGCAGGAAAAATGAGTGTATGTAAAAATCCAAGCCTCTTTGACATGGGCTTTATTGTGATCGCTAAAGAACATCTCCTAAAGAGCAGGTCTTACGGAGTGTTCCAAGTATGCAGTAGTTAGTACCTACCAAAAATGATCAATGAATTGACAACAGGGTCACGGGGATCCATGGCTAACTGATGAATGATAGCATTCCTGTTGGCCCAATTCCAAAGAGAAGCACCTGTTGCACAACATGTTAATGGTGACTATGTTACTATGTTACGGAAAATAATTTTGACATAAGAACTCGTGCATGCAATGATGCTGTAGAGGCATTATTGAACAGCACTGTGCTTTATTAACAGCAGCAATATGTCTGACGCTCTTATATTACTGTAGAGCATTTAGGAAACGTTGCTCCAGATAGAAATGCTCTTTTTAATGTTTCTACATACACCACAGTAGTAAACGCATTGGAGAGACTTTTGGGAAGACCACACTGATGGTGCCTTAGCACAGTGCACTATTAACACCACTAACTATTAACACCACTATTCACCACTAACAGTAAACAAAACCATAAACAATACAGCAAAATCCATGAAAAACAGTGCAAACTTCTCCCCACCTCTGAAGGCTCTCACACACTGCATGTGCTCATCTCAGGGTGCTCGCATATTACTGTAAAGCATTTAGTAGGTGTTCAACTTCATTCTACTACCGTATATGACAGTAAATACGCACTAAAAAATGTTTTGGTTTTTTTTAAGCCAGTGATGTAACCATACAATTTTTTGTAAGTCTAGTAAGTCGGATTTTCAAAATGCTGAGTTGTATAATAAACATTTTCTTTGTTTTGTATCGGAAACATATTTTAACCTTAATTATAATTATACCCATAAACTGTGATCCAACATTAGATCTATTCGGGTTAAGCAATGTGTCAGTGTTATACTTACTGACTTCATTAGGTGTGTTTAATTTTCTTTGTATTTTGGGAAAAATACATTTTGTAAATTAAAAGTTTGACTCAGCCATTTTTATATGAAATGTTTCAGGAATTGTATTTTAAATGCTCAAGTAAAAAAAATCTGAAAAAAAAAATCTAAGAGGAATTGCTTTTGCCCCATGAGCACACTCCACCAAAATGATGAAAGCATGCTGGAGCTTTTCATCTCCTCCAGCCTAAATTAGAGATAGCATCATGGGTTAGCACACTTCAGCACAGAGGCTACATTTTCCCCCGCACTCCCACTCTTGTCAGGATTAGATTTATTTTCTTGTTTGTCCTTTTTTCTATCTTTTTTTTTCTTTTCTTTTCAAATTTCTTGCTTGTCTTTGGACAGGCATATTTTGCTGGTGTTAGAGTTGCACTTGTGTCAGGGCGCTAAAAGCACAGAGAGTGATATAGAGGCGCCGATTGATGATGTACTCAGATGCCCAGCGATGTACTGCCTCATTAATGCTGTGTTGATTAATGTCTGTTGTAAGCTCTGGTGGTATATGAGTATCTACATGAACTTTTATAGTATTTACATTATAGGTTCTGTCTGACAACCTAAAAATCATAAAAACAAATGTCATGCTCAGTCTGTTCACGTTACCAACAATTACAGTAAATATGTTAAAAAAAAAATGTTCTAACTTGTCTAAAGTATATAAACTTCATTTTGTGAGAAAAGTTGGACCATTTTATAGCACAATTATCTGCGATTTGTAAATTCACTTTGGCCTTTATTTGGAATAGTTCTGGCTTGATTACACTTTGTAAATCTAAGTTTTTCCAGTAAATAGAATGGTAATTTAATGTTGTACACAGGAGTTTGGTAATGGGCATTGGCCCTTTTACATGTGGGCGTGAGGTAGACATATAAGTTCCTATGAATCAGTCCATTGTCATTGACTTGTGGTAAGTTTCTCTCAGTCATTTAAGGGAAGCTTAATAATGCTTTTAAGTTCACTGGAAAAGTAAAAGGTCATACAAGAAGTCCTACTGCATTCGGTTTAGCCTTTAGGCTCCTGACCACTGGAGAGACACTAAAGAATGGGTTCACATGGCTATTAGCCTTGCATCTCTATAGACTGCCTTTGCAATATGAAAGAAATGGCATTTGTCTGCAACATATTGGTAACATGGCTGCAGAAACAGCAGCAGTTTCTGCATCAGAGCTGTCTTACCAAGTGGATATTCAGACGCCAGTGTCTTAAATTCAATGCTATATAACACTAGTCATTATTCCTTATCACATCGTGTCGGATGATGAAAGAACACAGGGGTACTTCCAGATCCAAATCTAAAAGAGGACTGCTGAAATTTTTACAAGAAGAATAATCAGTGCTGTTTGAGTCTCAAAGCTCTACGATCCCGATAAGACTCATCAAAGTTTTATAAGTGTCTGCCCCACACCCATCAAAAGAAAGATAGATAGAAAGAAAATATGAAAGAAAAAGAAAAAGGAATTAATGCATTTCATCCACACATTAAAGAGACTTGCCCCCTTTACCTTATCTAGGTAGAGACTCAATAGAAAAAGAAGTCAGTTTCAGGCCGTTTAAAAAGATATAGGTATTTCCAGAATAACTGGGATTTGTTTTCTCCAAAATACAATAAAAATCAAGGTCTCTGACTTGTTCATTCATATCAGCTGACAGAAGCACAAAAAAAGGATTTTCACTGGCTAACTTAATTATATTTTGCAAATTTACACAAATTTAGTTTGCAACACACTCACCAAAAGCTGGAAAGAGGTGTGTTTCATTACCTTCTCTTTTAATTAGATTTATTTATGTTTTAAAACTTAGGATACTAAATGTAATAGTTTAGCAACTGGAAATGTGGTCTTTCTTGCCTAAAATACAGTAAGACACAATAGCCCCTGGCCTCCTTTGGTGATTCTCCTTTTAATAATGTGACATACATTTTTAATAGGAAACCTATCTGTAATGATAGTAAGCCAGTGAGGCACACGCACTGCGTCTTCAAAAGCTCACTGCTGAAGACCATGCAGAATGTGGTCAGGCATTGTCATGTTGAAATAAACAAGGATGTCCCAAGAAGAAATATCATCTTGATTATAGCATATGCAGTATGAATCTCTAAAATCTCAATATACTTCTCAGAATCAATGGTACCTTCACATACATGTAACTAACCAATGCAGTGAGCGTGATAAACCACCATAACCGTTATATAATACCAGCCTGGATTATATTTTTTTCTTAAAACAAGCTAAAATGGGTATTTAACTGACCGCAGAACAGTCCCACACTCATTTGGTCCATCCAGGCTGAGCTCAGGACCAGAGAGCATGCTGGCATTTCTCCATAGTGTTAATGTTTGGCTTTCTTCTTGCATAATAATACAGTTTATAGTTACATTTCTTGATGCTATTATGCAAACTGTATTAAGTGACAATGGTTTTCCAAAGTACTCCCAAGCCCAAGACATGATCATTGTCACACAAGAATGATGGTTTCTTGGCCAGTCCTGCCTGAAAACTCAAGGATCCCTCAAATTCATCAGTGGTTTCCAAGCTTACCCTTTACTCACTGTGATGTCTCTGAATTTTCTATTTTAAAAAAGCACAATATTATGTAGTGTAGTTGTTGACAGACCAGAACTCTCTGCAATCTTCCATTGAGAAATGTTTCTTGATGAACTGATGAACAAGTCTCTCACAAATTCTGGCACATCGTGGTGAGGCACAGCTCATCCTTGCCTGCAAACAGGGCCTTTTATGGATGGTACTTTTAAACCCAATCATTATGCCTCATCTACTACCAATTAGCCTGCTTATTATGGTGTCTTCTAAACAGGTGTTAGATAAACAATCTTTGTCCCAACTTTTGCTGCATACAAATTTTTAATGTTGTATATTTACAAAATATAATTAAGTACTAGGTCACATATTTAAAATGTTTACTTGACTTTTGTCAGTTAAATAATGGTCCATGTGAATTTACAAATAAATAAATAAATAGCTGCTGAGTTGAAGGAAATATGGTCACAATGGCTTCCTTAGACTAGAGCTAATGAATAGAATATTTTACATGAGCATAGTAATAGCTAATAGAGATATTTAATGGCAGAATTAATTTAAAATCTTATTTACTTTCCATTAATTTTAAGTGTGAACAACTGAATGTGTTGCATGATGTTTGAGGCAATTGTCCTATGATACAGTTTTCCTGTTTATTTTAAACGTCACAATTGATTTTGACATTTGCATCAAATTAAGAGCATATTTTTTTCTAAGGTGTGTTTTTAAGACTGCTGTCAATGACTTCTGTTCTAATAGACCACTCTGTGTTGTGGGCCATTCAAAACGCAATCCATGTTGAAATCTGGAACACATTTTTAACTTCCTCAGTAAAGCAGGAAGAATGAATTTAAATGAATGAATCACAAATTTGAAAAAGCTGTTTGCAGATTTGCATATATTGATAGTGAATTTTATGTAGTGTTATACAGTGCATCAAACTCTTATTTGTAACATGCATGGAAAGGTTTCCATAACATGGACACTTTAGAATGATAAAAGAATAAAAGAACTGGAGAACATTTGTTAGCCCAAGAGTGATCTAGTTGATGGTGGGAGACAAAGAATATGTGAAAAGGTCTCACATTGTGTCTCAGGTTGGAAAAGGTTTCCTATAGTGCCAGTAACCATGCAAGTGTGTCAGAACTAAAGTAGAGAGCGCAAGTGCATGTGCCCTTTTCTATCAGTAGCAAGGTTCCTTCAGAGGTTACTGTCTAAAACTTGGTACTTTAACCTAAATGAATAAGAGTGTGGAGTAAAACTAAAGACAGATAAATAAAATTTATCAGAAAAATAAAAGGCTCACAACACAAAAAATTCAAACCCTTAATTAAAGTACATGTATTAATAGGGGGAAAATAAAATTAATAATTATTATTAAATAAATATAAATAATAAAAATGTTCACATTAAATTATGTGTACCACAATTATTAGCACCACTTCTGCTAATATTTTGAATAACCACCTTTTGCCAAAAAGACAGCAATTAATCTTCTCCTATAACAATTCACAAGGTTAAAGATTACAGAGACAGGGATTTTTAATCAATCATCTTTGCACAATAGGTCATCCAGAGTCCTGGGTTGTCTCTTATGCACTCTCCTCTTCAGATCACCCCACAGATTTTCAAAGGGGTTGACGTATAGGGACTGAGATGGCCATGTGAGGAGCTTGATTTTATGTCTGATGAGCTGTTTTTGTGTAGATTTGTGTAGAGGCCACCAGATTTTCTTTTAAAATGTCTTGGTATTTGAAGTAGTTCACAATCTAGGGTTAGGGTTAATCCCATGTTGAAAAGTGGCTCAGAGCAATAGGACTCTGTGTGATATCATATTTATACCCAGGAGAAACAGAAAGTCATTTATTATGAATAAAAATGTCATATTTACTTTAAAAACTAAAGTAGAAATTACAAAGATACTTCAACATTTATAGGAATTGTTAAGCCAACAATTGTGGAACACATGATTTTTTTAAGTACTTATATCTCAGTAATGGATTTGGCATGTCAGATTTTTCTACAATTTTCAATGTGAGATAATGCTCCTGCAATGAAAATGTAATTTATTTTAAGATTGCTGTATAAGTGCTGCTAAGGTACAATGCATTATTATTATTCAGTTAAATGTGACTTTTCACATTATTAGGGTATTTAAGATTGGCTTGACTTGCTTCCATACCTGAAAAAAAATATTGAAAAAGATTGCAAATATACAGAAACCAGTCAGAGGACCAAAAACATAAAATGACATTTTGCTAAGTCCAATAATAATTTAATTCAGTGTATTGTCAAAATGAATTTTCCAAGATATGACAACATATAATACTGCAAAAATATCATGGTCTACCTAAATCTATATGTTGGAGTGGTTTATTCAATCACAGATAATACAATTCTTTAGCCTGTGTGGATTGACATGTTCCTGTGCACACAACTGTCACAGCTAATTGCTTTCCAGACCCATTTCATTATATTATACCTAAATATATTTTTGACCTCAGACAGGCAATACCAAAGGTGACAAGGTCATACTACTCATACAGTTTCTTCAGCCTCACACTACTTCATGCGTTCACTGAGCCACAGGATTGTTGCCAAACTGCAGTCAGCACATAATATTATATCTGTTTATTCTGTGAGGCAGTGGAACATACTAACATATTGACATTCGACAGTGCAAGCCCTGGAGCTAGGGTCATGAATTATGGAAAGCAAAAGCCTATGGAAAAATGCAGCTACGTCTTACCTTGGAGGACCCTGTGCCATAATGATGCACACATCATACTGATGACATGGCTGGTGTTTTGCCAGATCAAATCTTAGTGTTTCAGGATTTCTGGAAGTTGTCTGATGAATATACTGATTGGAGCAACTACAGCTCAAGAATATGACTGGAGAAAGAATGTATTAGATGTTTAATAAAAACATTTGCATCTGTGTGAATATTTGATACTCTACATTATGAATTAAAACGTCTGTAAGGTAAACC
>JBBIGC010000007.1:7476531-7490342 GCA_037576955.1 Lepidarchus adonis
GTGTGTGTGTGTGTGTGTGTGTGTGTGTGTGTGTGTGTGTGTGTGTGTGTGTGTGTGTGTGTGTGTTTGTGTGTATTTTTGTAAATTAAAAAAAGGTTCCCATAAAGTAACATCACAGGTTTTTTTTTGTTTTTTTATTGCATTTTAGAAATGGCGATTAAATATCATGCACTTGCATTCACCTTTTTGTTCATTCTTGCCACATATTACAGCATTAACTAATTAATAATGTGAGAAATCTCAAACAGATTTAATTGATTTTTGGTCTTTGATCATGATTTGTTACCAAAGGCGACCACTTTTCACATTATACTGCACTACATTGGAGATAATCACCACGCTGCAGGATCCTGAGTCATGCTTTCTGAATTCTATATATGTATTTGCAACAAAAAAAATCAGGCAGGTCTAAATGGATCACGAGTGCTTCTAAGGGGTAAAGATTGCATTATCCTCACCCGACATAACAGGATCATCTACAATTCAAACAAGTAAGGGACAAACAGACAGATAAAGAGGAAAAAACATTTTAATACATATTTGAACATTGCAGAGATGTTCTGAGAGCTAAAATATACTCACACATGTAAAACCCTGCACTGCATAGCCACACAAATGTGGAAGAAACTGTAAGCAAGACAAAAGCAAGATTGATGTTGACCCCTGGCAACAAACAATGCAGTTCAATTCAACTAAAGATAATCACATAAAATAAGCTCAATATATATAAAAAGAACAAGATATTAAAGCATAATTTTGAGGTGAAAAAGAAAAGGAATTATAATGGCATATTTATATAATATTAAAAAAATATTGTGAACCTGAAAATTTTAGCATATGATCCCCACACTTCAAACTGACATAAAAATAAATGTAACTAGGAATAAATCATATTTTCAGTTGCTAACATTTTAGTTCTCAGTAATCAGAGGTTACATGGCTGTCTTGGAAGTGCTGACATGCTGCATTTAAAGCCTTGACCATTAAAATTAATATAACCACAAAAAGGCTTTTTGCCTGTTGGATCTGTTTTAAATAAACGATAATTAGCTTAAATATATATGTGTTTTTAAGCCACATTTTAGCTTAGATCTTAGATCATGGGATAAAAAAGTTATATAGAATAAATTACATTTGACAAAATTGCATGACCTCAAAGCCTACAATATGATTTATGCTTTACCAAAGCAAAGAATGTGGACTTGGAATACACATCGTTATTTCATAAAAGGTAAAATATTCTTAGCATAATGAATTCTTCTTTTCTCATACAATTGAAGTCCAGCATGAAGGTAGGTTCCCTCAAGCAGTGCAAATATATACACAAGTCCAAACATTTCTCTTTGAACATTAAAAAAAGAGCCTCCGGAACTCAAATAACGCCCATGAATTATTTAATCACCACCACCAGCATTTTAATTACTTGTAAAATATTCAACAAAGAATGATGATCATCTTACCTTGTCCTTGCCTTGCTTGTTGCATTACACCCATTTCATGGTAAGTAATCACACAACAGTGCCTTTAACCATTCTGATATTTCCTTTTGCAAATTGCAATTCTTTCTCAATGGCCAAACCAAAATTCCACTGAATATGCCCTACTCTACACATGCTGCAGCCACAGAGAGAACTGTGCTGGACTGCATGTCCAAATTCCTCTTAGTCTTAGTCCTACACTCTTAAAAATATAGGTTCTTTAATGGTTATTGGCATGAAACTGCAGCCAAAAGAAACACTACTGAGCTAGAACCTCTATATCATGTGAAGGTCCTTATCAGCTTTAAACACTCACATCGTGTTTAAAAACATGGATTGAACGATTCTTTGAAGCACCAAAGGTTGCTGTTTTATAGGATTGCCCCAAATAACATTTTTTGACAACTTGATTTTTAAGAGTGAAGTCCTAGGCATGAATGCATAAAAGAGGACCGAGAGATCTAGGACCAGTTCCTGCCAAGTCCAATATCAGAAGGCACTTGAGGTGCTTGTCATAAAGAGTCCACGTGCTGTGTGTCAAAAGTTGGGTCCTTTGCTGTAGTGGTCATCCCTGAAGTTGTACGCCTGGTAGCAGATAGACATGTCACACACTCCAGCTGGCCCTGGGGAGCCTCGTTTGCCTGGAATGCCCGGAGAGCCAGATTTCCCCGGCATTCCTGGAGGACCTGGCATTCCGATTCCATCTATGCCACGTGGTCCCTGGATGCCTGTTGTCACCGGAGGAGAATGTGACAGAAATGATCCAGTATACTTGGTTATAGTACTTGGTTTATTGTGTGTACTGCTCATTCTGTTTTTCTCTTTATCTGTTTTGTTTGTTTTTCTGATATAAAGTACCATTGGGAGTAGATAAATAGAATTTTGTAAAAAGTTAATAAAGAAAAAAATAAATAGATGATAATAATAATAATAATGCTAATAATACTACTAATAATAATAATAATAAATACAATATAAAATGACAATTATTATAAACTATATTATATAAGTACATTATTATTATTATTGTTGTTGTTGTTGTTGTTGTTGAAAAACTTTTTTTTTAACATTTAACAAGGTAACTAGGAGGGGCTTATTATAATGCACTCAGTTGTCAATATCCTGTGAGAATAAGGTTCAAATTCAACAAATCATCATTTTTAGAAGCAAATCAAATGTTTTGACATACTGTCTATAGAGCACATGGAACTCATTTTAATCTCTAATCTCGTATCTTTTATGTCAAAAAACACTTGACAGCGGTCATAATACGCACCACAATATCGTACATGTAGTTATTCTTGTTTGTATTGTTCTTGCTGTGCACTGTGAGGCACTTCTGCAGCAAAGCTAAAGTCATGTAGACAGTGTCAGTTCATCTTGTAAGCAAATCGTGATGGTGAGGTAGATGTAAGGTTACTGCATGCCTCAACTGATCTCTCACCTGCGTGTCCGGGAGGCCCAGGCTGTCCTGGCCTGCCTTCGCCTTTGTTGCCTTTAAGCCCTCTCTGTCCCACGTCGCCTAAAGAAAGTTTCATCACATTGTATATACACAACAGGATAAGCATGTGTGCATTATCATGCCATCTTTTTTCCCTCCACAAGCTCTTAACCTTGTGAGAGAGAGAATACCTCTATTACCTTTGACCCCTGAAGGTCCTGGTAGGCCATGTGACCCCGGGTAACCCTGGGAGCCTGGCCTGCCTGGGTAGCCTTGAGGCCCTAAGGAGCCTTTAGGGCCCGGAACTCCAGGCTGTCCTGGGGGTCCTCTTTTCGTCTCACAAGACTCACAGCTCTGAGGAAGCATTGTCTGGAGCATGTGGGCCAGTTGATCTGAAAGAGACGGTTACAGAAGACACAGTTACAGATATAAACCATAGCATGTAGGTTTATTTAAAAGGTATAACTCTTCTGAAATGAAAGCTTTTTGTTTAATCTTGATAAACCCCATAATATGTATCAATAGAGTTGATTTTGCATGACAAATCCCTTAATTTGCAAGCATTTATCATGAGTAATTACTAATAAATATAGCCAGTTCTGGAAGTGTGTACCATTCCTGCTTTTTACAGAGATTTAACACAGATACCAATATCTGCTTTCCCACATGCTTGGTCTAGCTGTTGCAATCCATTGCTGAGGATACTTACGTCTGAGCACATCTTCGCAAAGCTTTATCAAGTGTTCATCAGAGGGAGGCTTTCCCTGAAACACACAAAGGGTACTTCCTCAAAAAATAGTTCTTCTTCTTCTACATTTCTGTTACTCATTGTTGCTGATATTTGAGGCTGTGCTTGGGAGAGAGAAAAGATTTCTTCATAACCTGGTCGTTTCAATTCAAAATGTTCTAAGAATGAGCTAAAACTAAGATATATCTTATATCTTTATATATTAATCTTTTAAACCAATTAACACATAAGAAAGGATGGCTGCATCTATATTTGGTTACTGCTTTGATAGATAGAAGTTAAGAAAAGTTACAAATTTAATAATAATAATAATAATAATAATAATAATAATAATAATAATAATAATAATAATAATAATAACAACAACAACAACTCTGGGGTCCAGTCTTGGGCACAGTCTGATTTTTAAAAAACCTGTCAAAAACAGCTGATAGTGTTGACTGTATTTAAAGTAATTATTATGTATTTAAAGTAAATTTAATGTAAACCGTGTGACATTGACCGTGTTAAGGCCTTTGTCCCACTAAAGCCTGTGTTCAGATGATTCTCAGGTAGAATTGATCTATTCATCAGAGGCTCATGCAGTGTCAGCAGCTGTAGTTCAAACTGTCAGTGAAGTCAGTGGAGGGCATCCCAAAACACTAAGCAGTTCTGAAATTTATGGTAAACATTGCAAAGATTCTGCTTGTCACTCAAATTCACATGCTGATCATATAATTTGCAATGAAAATTCAGAATAGGAAAACAGGAAGATTAATCTTACATTATGTCGCTTTAGAATGGAAGGTGTAGGTACATTCTTTTCTGATAAAGAAATATCAACTTCTGGTCTAAAAAGCCAAAATGCCTAGAAATATGTTCATTTTATTATATTGCTTTATCACAATATTCTTACAATATAATGCAGCTTCGGTTGCCAGGATAAAATAAGCAGTGGATGCTTTCTGTTTACTGACGTTATTGCAGATCAGATATAGTAGTAGACTCACAGGTTTTCCAGGAAAGCCTGGAACACCAGGTTGCCCTGGTAACCCATCTTGACCAGGAGAACCACGTGGCCCCGACACTCCTATATGTCCTATGTCCCCTTTCTTCCCATCAAGGCCTTTAGTACCATGTTCTCCGGGAACACCTTTCTGGACAGAAGAGAAGAGCTTTGCTATAAGAAGGCTAAGATTGTAAGCAGAGATATGATGAATGCATTTTAGAATATGGATGAGCAGCCAGAGTCTAGGGAAGCCATTGTAATCATATTTAATAAAACTCAGCAGCTACATGTCTCGTCATCAAGCCCATGACAAGGTGAAAAATGGGGTCACAGTGAGAAGCACTCCAATCTCTACAGTGATGCTCATCTTTACACTATGGTTGTGTGTTCCCAACCTTTTCTGGAGACTCCTGTCTTTAGAGTGTTTTTCCTACTCCCAACACACTTGATCCAACTAATCAGCTTATTAATAACAACTTTCTCAGTTGAAGGGAGTGTGTTAAAGACCAAAACATTTGAACTGGATTAGTCTTACCAGGGGAGATTCTATAATAACATTTGTTGGGATTTGGCCAACCAATGCGTTTAGAAAAAGAGGTATCTGTGTAGTCTTCCTTTATTTTAACAGGTAGTGGATATTCATGTCAGTGTTGCATTCACAGAATCCATAATTTAAAATCCTCTGCATAGAATGCCACTAAATTTGGTGTGCTTCCAAAGATTGTAATAGTAATGCACCATGTCAAATTCTGTGACATTTGGACCCTTATGTCACAAGATATCGGCTAGCAAAAAGTTACACTTTGCTTGACAAATGAGTTGAAATGAGTTCCTCATTGAGGCCACAAGCTGAAGTTATCACTGTCACATTTGAGAAAACTGCAAATTTATCCTGCATTATCATCACACACTTTGCTGCGTAACTGGGCTGCTAGAACAGGCAGTGAACCTTCTGAAAGTAAATGTTTGGACACCCCTATGCTATATAGAGTATAAATAATTCACAAAGAACATACTTCAAATTTGAATACCCAACCAGCTTACCTGAATTAGCTTAGCTCAACTGTAGATTTTGGATGAAAAACACAAAATATGGCTTTTGCAAAAGTATTTTTAATCTGATAATTTAGTAAATTCTCATTTTAGCCATTGACTTATTTTTCACATAGACAATCGATATATAATTAGAGTAAAAATGGAAAAACTAATGACTGTGGAAAAACAAACGACTGTACATCAGTATCCTAGACATATACAGTATTGAAGCATCTATTGGAATTAAATCAGGAAACTTTTTGTATTATTGCCCTTTAACCTGGATCTCCTATTGGTTGATCTTCATTTACATTTCTTATTGAAAGGCTAGATAAGGGACACCTCTACCTCTACAGTGCACTAAAATCTAACAAATGAATCCAGCACGTTCTGCATGTTTTCTTGAAGTGTCATTGTAAGTAATGGGCTGGCACTGGCGGCTACGGTCCCTTCCACACCGCCTGTGCTCCAGAAGCTCGCTTGGCTCAATAACTGTCAGCTTGTCAAATGTAAACACCCCATGGACATGTCTGTCACGTTGAGGTGTTTCACTCTTTCACTTGCTTCTTCAGTGGGTTTCCTGTGTATAAAGAGGCCGAACACATTCAATGTAATTCACCAGTCTAATTCTACAAACCTCTCCTTTGCTTCCCCTGGGTCCGGCTTCACCCTGATAAAGGAAGAGGGAAGGAGAGAAAGATGTGCCTGTTAAAACTTTTCACACTAATATCAAAGAGAAAAGTCTGCCTTATTAAAAAACAGCCTTCCTGTTCATTGTGAAAGGAGAAAAGAGAAAAGAGGCAGAACTGGAGGCTTCATAACGAACAAATACCAAGCTGCGCACAAAAGCTGCCAGTTGGCTGCAGTTCTTCAACACTGAATACATTTCCTATTGCCTCTTTCTGGTCATCATCTACTTCAGAGTCTTTCAATTTAGACCACCTAGGTAACTTTCTAATGATCCAAGCAGAACTATATGCATTAATTATCTGTCTTTTGTAGACAGTGCTCTGCAGTTCTACTGTGCACACAATGCAGAATGTTATCACATTTGTCTTTCAGTGGTTACCTATAACAACATTGAGGAAATTCTTCATTTTCAACCCCCTAGTCTATGGCGTCTATGCATCATATGCTGATCTCTTTCTTTGTTTCTGTGATGAAACCTTTGCCTAGGAGAGATTCGAATTCTGAATTTAGTGAGACCACAACTAACCAACACTGTATTCCACATTTGAGATCTGCAGGTGACCTGAATCATACCATCTGTGTGTTCTGTCCTTTAGCTTGGCTATTTAAATCTGAACTCAGGGCATGTGTCCAATAGCAGTCAAGTCAAACCCTTTAAGAGTGAGACACAAGTCTTTTACTTCTCACACTTTTTTTTTGGTCAAAGCAGAGTATAAATGGCCAAATCAAACTGCAAGTGTGCTGCCACCTGGTGGACAGTTGGTGTTTGTTCACTTACTGCTTGGCCAGGTACCCCAGGAGCTCCCTCGTTGCCTTCCTTGCCCTGAAAGATGATGAAGGGTGGTCTCTGTTAGGGGGTCTCAGATGCTAAAAAGGTTATCATTAGCATTTAATGCCTAAAAGCAACCCGAGGCTCAGAATAACCTTTAAAAGAGCAAGCTGGCTGTGTTCATTTGGAACATACTGTGCAGATTTATGCTGGTACCACCCAAAATAGTGTTTAAGGCAAGGACCACCTGTTGCAGATCTGTTTCAGATGGTTTTGATGCTTCATTGAAAATATAACTTATATCTTTATATTTTAACCTTTTAAACCAATAAACACTTAGGAAAGGATTGCAGCATCTATATTTGGATGTTGCTTTGATATACAGAAGTTAAGCAAAGGTGAAAATGTAATAATAATAATAATAATAATAATAATAATAATAATAATAATAATAATAATAATAATAATAATAATAATAATAACAAGTTAGTATTATATAGCTCCCCTCATAAACTCAGTGTAGCTTTTTATTAGTAGGAAATAATAAATTCTATATAGGGAGAAGTTTAATTAAATGTTGAAAGTAGAGATGCAAGCAGACAATGAGAGAGAGAAAGACAAATCCAGAGTATGAGGAACATGGCGCAGAGGGACCTGCCAGCTAAGGAATATTGCATGGTGTGAGAAAAAGTGAGAAGATTGTTATTACCAGACCTGAGAGTGCGAGCTATATAAAGATAATGAGTGGCTATACCTGACTGCCCTTTGGACCAGGTTCTCCCACCTGCCCCTGAAACAGAATAGAATAAAAAAAATGTAAATCTAATAGCTGAACCAAGTATCACAGACACTTAAGCTGAAACTCAAAGTGAAGCTCACGCTCGTTGCACTGTTATCATAGTGTACTATGATACTGTTTTCAGAAACACTGTTCATTTCTTTCATTGTTGAAGAAATATTTGGGGAATTAATATTTGGGAGAATTTTTTAAATTCTAAAATGAACCGTACAACACTGAATGGTGAACACATCAACAGAACATTGTTTGGTTTTGATCAAGCAGCTCCCCATGTCGAAGACAGTTCGGGGATTGTCCTGCTCAGATACACCTGTATCAACTCAATTGCTGATATTAATGGACCTCCAGTAGCAGAACTGAAGGGCCTTCAGATTTACCTTATGTCCTTTAAAGCCAGTAAGACCCATCACACCCTGTGACCCTGGAAAGCCAGGATTGCCCTGTGTGCCCTGTGAAGATCAAAATGGCTGACGTCAAATCAGAGAACATTAACTTGGCCACACACTGAGTATTTATATCTGTTTTCATTGATTATGACTCAATCAAAAGGCTTGACAGAAGAAATGAGAATAATTTAAACATCAAAATGTATCATGTTGCAAATCTGTCTATTTGGCACAAGAAACAAGTATATTAGTGGAGCTCTTGAGAGGTTTGAATATGTTGAATCACACCTTTTGTCCTGGTGCACCTGGGAGACCAGCCAGTCCCTGCTCCCCAGCACTTCCCTACACACAGTCACAGATGACTAAACAAACGACCCAAACAAATACAGACACAGACGCTTGACATGCATTGTGCATGATGTTGCCAATACCCTAGGCCTTTTATTGTCGAGCCTTTTTATTTTTGTAATCTGGTTGATAAGAATAAGATTCCTGAAGCAGAATAAATGTAATCTCTATATAACTATCCCCACAGGAGCAGGCAGGTGCATTAGCATAATTGCTAAAGGTGCTTTTTAATACTAGGGTTACCTTGGGGCCGATTTGTCCATCTGCTCCAGGAGTTCCCGGGGGGCCCTGGTTGCCCTAAGGGGTTGAAGCAGATAGGACAATAAGTTAAGCACAGACTGACTGCTGCGGTCGAAGGAGATGGTCTGGCCTGTTGACTTCAGTCATTATCGCTTCAGTGACTGTGATTGTGGCTGAACATTTTCAAATATCAAAGAAGGTTATTTTTTTGTGTTTGTAGTATTAAATTCCATATTGATTTGATTTGTATATTTTTTCTAATATACATTATACATAGACATTGGGCAGAAAAAAAGCATGTACACCAATCAGTTATAACATTAAAGTACATAACATTGACTTTCTGCTTGTTTCATTATAATTACACCTGTCGGGGGAGAGGTGCGGTATTATTAGACATCAGACGAACAGTCAGTTCTTGAAACTGATGTGCTGGAAGCAGAGAGAATGGGTGAGTGTCAGGATCAGAGCCACTTTGACACTGAATCATACCAAAAGTCATCCAAGTAGGGTACATTTCAGCAGTGCCTTTGGTACTCATTGATGCATGTTGGGAGTGAAGGCTAGCCGGTCTGATTTGATCCCAAAGAAGAGCTACTGTGGCAAAAAATGTTAAATAATATGGTGCAATATCACTGCTGCTAGTGATTTACTATTTATTCTATTTATCTTGTTTTATCGTATTCATTAAAATTCTAGTTTTTATTCTAGTTATTTTATTCTACTTATTTCACCCTAGTTATACCATACCTTTGTATTTTTATCATACTTACTTAGCTCATACTTACAAGGAACTTTATGTTTCTTGTTCGCACTGAGGAGGTAGAACTGTGCACCAATTTCATTGTGTTAGAGTAAAATCTGTGCATTGACATTAAAGATTCTATTCTATTCTCCCCTAGTGCTTCCCTTGCTGTGCGTTATTTAATGTCTGTATCATCTCCATGTGTCGTCGCTGCATAAGCAATTTCCTCTGAGATAATAAAGTTTTTCTGATTCTAAAGAAGTGAAAGGGACTATTTGTCATTGTGAACACACCATCACAAAATGTGACTCTGCATTTAACCCATCACACATGCAACAGCGGGCAGCAGTGGTACTTTGAATGAAACCTGTTAACTTGCAATGCAAAATCAGAATCATAGTATCATACTGTCTGTTGGTGACAATATAAATATCAATAACACTTCAGGCATCCATCATGAAATACTTTCTCTTTTGGTAATTATATCAGAATCTGAATCAGAAAACTTTATTGATCAGGGAGGAAATTGCTTATGCTGCGACTGCACATGGAGACATACAGACGCACTCACAAAATAACAGTATAGTAAAGTAGCATGGAATAGAATAGAGAAGGTTCTACATAAAAAAAAATATCAAATGAAACAAGATAAATAAAACTGTAAAATGTAAAACACAACAGTGATTAAAACATAAATACAATATAGCCCCTTTATGAATATGTGTCTAAAATGAAAAGAGGAGATGCGAATGACCATTATGAAAATATATAGTAACATAATGAATTAGGAATTCTTATTTGTGAGAAAATCTATTGAGATTTCATTGCTACAAAAGCTCTGTTTGAATGCATTGTGAAGGCATGCCACTTTAGCACCACACTGTTAAATACGCTAGAAATGCCAGTTGCCTCCGCATGCACAGGGACTAAATGTTTTGCTGGGCATCAGTCACAGCAGCTAAAGTCAGTGGAGAGCTCATTTGTGTCAACTATGTGCAAAACTGTTGACATTTTTCAGCAACTGGGCCCTCATTTATTCAGCCTGATTTTCCAAAACAGTATCATTTATTTTTGCATTACTGTCATGTTTTAGGACCTTTACAATAGGTCAGAAAATACAACATTGCTTCTCCAATGAACTTTGCCTTGCACTGTGAACACGTTATTGGTACACCACATACATAGCTACACTGTAAAATTGTACGGCAGGTAAACTATTGAACTTATTGAACTTCAGCTAATAATTATATTGAGTCCTGACACACAAAAGAAAACTTTTTACCTTGTTTGTTCATGTTCCTGTTAAGATTAATCCTGATTTCTCACATCATGTTGTTTAAAAGACAAAGATCTTACAAAGTACTGACATGGAATAACCATCCTTCCAGCTATGTCACCAAAGCCCAGTGACCGGGAAAACGATTCCACATTTCATCTTCTCCTGCTGCCACCCGTACTTATCAGTACAAAAGCAAAAACAGAATCTCATAAAGCAGTATTTTATTCACAATATAACATTATTATATAATAATATTATAATATTGTCTGCAGTCAAGACTACTTTAAACATTTTCTGTTTTCTGTTTTCTGTTGTGAATAAATAAATTAGATTTACAAATCATCGCATTTTGTTTTAATTTACATTTTAATTCAAGTTAAGTCAATTATATATCATTTTTTACAACGGACGTTGTCACAAAGCAGCTTTACAGAATTTGCAGATTTTACAGAATTTACAGAATCCGGGTTTGAGCCCCCAAGGAAAAGGCAAGGAAAATCTCCCTAAACTGTAGGAAGAGACCTTGAAAGGAACCAAGGCTCAGAGGGGAAACCCATTCTCCTATAGTCGACACCGGAGAGTCAATTCAATTCAATTCAGTTTTATTTCTACAGCGCTTTTTACAACAGAAGTTGTCACAAAGCAGCTTTACATGGTCCAGGTCCGAGCCCCTAATGAGCCAAGGCGACGGAGGCGAGAAAAACTCCCTGAAACTGAGGAAGAAACCTTGGGAGAAACCAAAACTCAGTAGGGGAACCCATCCTCCTCTGGTCGACACCGGGTAATAGATAAATGTTCATTCGAGACCTCTTTGCAGAAATTATCACTTACCCTCAGAGTGATAACAAAGAGAAAAAATTAAATGAACAAATAAAACTACACAGCATCCCTGTATTGTGGACCATGTACTGTATTGTAAACTGTTTATTGTATATTTTAAATATTGCATATGCATTGTGTACATACAATGTGCTTGTGAGAAAAAAACAACATTTGTTTTTGTTATGATGACTAAGCAGTTTGGAAATGAATGTATAGTGTTCAATGTGGACACAATTTACTGAGCTGAGGCCTAGAGTATATAGTGGTTTTGTGATCCTAAACAGACTGGGGTTTTGTAAGTATTCCTGAGTGTATAATGAGTTTACAGTACATTGTGGTCAGTGATATGACAAAAACTGCAGTGAATTTAAAAGCTGGTTCCATTGTGGTTCTCATGCTTTTATTTGTGATCCCAGAAATGTGCTGAAATAAGAAAGTGCTAAAAAAAATGTTACTTACTTTCCAGATTGCACAAATGATTCATAATAGCCAGACCTCAGTGGAGCCCTAATTGAATGTTTTACCTTTAGGTATCTTCATAGAGGCCATATTGTCATTTAAATCACACACAGATGGGAAAAACCCTTTCATATAAATAAGACATGCTTCACATTCAGCTGCAGAATGTAAAAATGGTAACTGATGACCTCTGTGTCTCCAATTCATTATGGTGACAACATGGACACCACCCTGACCTTGAAACTTCAGCATTGTGTTCTCCGATTAGTAATTCGTGACCCTTTCTATGGTCATTACTGTGAGCCAACCTTCACTGACTATGAAGAAGGAGCTGTTTAATATGCTGTTCATTCGAGACCTCTTTGCAGAAATTATCACTTACCCTCAGCAGTTAATCATTCCTTACAGATCAACACAGATTACTTCATTCTAATTTTTGAAAGAAACTTTAATTGTATCACAAATTTACAACATTTTCTAAACTAAATTTGCATGGAACATTCTTGTCTACTTGTTTGCATGCATATTTTTAATGACTAATATTTATATCACATATACTTGCTTTACATACTATTTTTCATACCATTTTGACAAAATCTCAAGCATAAAATGCCTAAAGTGATGTAATTTGTCAACTGAGCTAAAGTGTTATGAATGAAAATAATATATCACTTTTGCATCAAAGTCAATTACAGTACTTAACAACTGACCAAGGCTCTGTCATGCCACAAGAGGGCAGTAATAAAGTCACTGTAAATCTTTGGAAGAGCCACAACATTCTACACTTGCCGACAGAGGTCACGCTACTGTTCTTTCTGCCGTTTTTAATGTATTTTTTAGACCTGCCCAAACACTGCCATTGTTCAACAGCCTGTTACAAATTCTATTGGCCAATTTGTGATTAAGCTTAAGTCCAAACTGCATCAACTGGGTCAGCTGTCACAAAGGAAGGACAAAGTAAAGAGGCTGGCCTGCAGTTCTTAAGAGAGATGCTCACTTACTGGAGGTCCTTTAGGTCCAGGAGATCCTTTCTGTCCAGGTGATCCTTTGGCCCCCTAAGCTCCAGAGAAAAACCCAAGATCAATACCAATGTTCTTCTTATGACTGAAATGACGGGGAAGGGATTGCACAATAATACACACCCCTTCAGCATTTTTTCGAAGAACAGCACTCAAAGGAAATCAATTAATTGAGTATTATGGGATCACATGGCAACCAATTCAAGACAACAGAATACGGTTTGTTATACAGTGGCTTGCAAAAGTATTCGGCCCCCTTGAACTTTTCCATTTTGTAACATTACAGCCACAAATATGAATCTATTTTATTGGAATTCCATGTGAAAGACCAATACAACGTGGTGTACACTTGAGAAGTGGAACAAAAATCATAGATGATTCCAAACATTTTTTTTACAAATAAATAACTGAAAAGTGGGGGGGGTGTAATTATTCAGCCCCCTGAGTCAATACTTTGTAGAACCACCTTTTGCTGCAATTTCAGCTGTCAGTCTTTTAGGGTATGTCTCTACCAGCTTTGCACATCTAGAAACTGAAATTCTTGCCCATTCTTCTTTGCAAAACA
>JBBIGC010000007.1:7505961-7518683 GCA_037576955.1 Lepidarchus adonis
GAACCCTTGAGCAAGGTACCGTCCCCACTTCACTGCTCCCCGGGCGCTGTTGATAGCTGCCTGCTGCTCCACGTGTGTACGTGTGATGGGTTAAAAGGAGAGGACAAATTTCGTTGTGGTGTATTCACAATGATCGGAAATCACGAATCACTAATCACTATATATTGCTCCCCAAAATCGTTTGGTAGTCTTCAGATTTCATGATGCCTTACACATATGAGCAGTAAGCCAACCTATCACAGGACAACAGAGACACACACTGTTCACACTCACACCTTTAGAGCAGCCAATAAATTATGAGCTTTTTTCAGTGGAAGGAAACTGCTGCAAAAAACTCACATTAAGGCACCAGTGGCTCAACCAACTGCGGTAAACTTATTAATTTACATGACAGGTGTTTTTCCTAAAAATGTGAACAAACTTCCACTGGTGATTTGGAGAACAAAGTCAAAGTCAACAAAGTATATTCTTTCATCAATTGTGAAAATTATGTCTTAGAGTGACTTTTTCCCCAGGACTACATATTAATTTAGAGAACTATAAACAACATAGCATTAATGCAAAGCTATAATTCATCTGAAACACAAGGTCTTTGTCTACTCTGTATACATTTCATTTAAGCCATACCATAATTATGATATTACTAATACCTAAATAAACACCATCACAGAAGCCTTTATACAGCTGTAACTACATTTCAGAGCCAGACCGACATTAAAGGTCCTGGACTAGGTTCTAAAACAACCAAGCAGGAGCATTTGATGCATCCTGTTCCTCAAATACATAGCTAAGATGCCACTTATGCAAGGCTTGCGATGCCACAAGGAAAACTGGTGCAATTCCTCCCTTTTCCAAAACAAGCCTAGCCCATGAACACTGTGAGGTTGGGAAGTGGAAACTCTGCAGCTCTGTGGCTTTTGGCTGAAACATTACAAATGTTTTTTGTGAATCAAAACATGAAACAGGGTAATAAAAAAAAGCACAATAATAATAATAATAATAGTAATAATAATAATAATAATAATAATAATAACAACAACAACAACAACAACAACAATAATATATTAAAAGGAGATCTCATAAAAATGTTCCAAGTCATTTCAAAGCCAAAACTATACTTAGTAGATCATAGACATGTAACTCTTTTTGCTTCATGAGCAATATTTTAAACTTGCTCATCTATGTAAGTTTACATTTATTTATTTAGGTAGAGATGTGTTATGTGTTGGCTGTTTTGTTGTTGCATAAGGAGAGAGAGAGTGAGGGTTTGGCTCGGCTCACACACCTCCTCAAATAGGAAGAGAACTCACTCAACAGCTCCAATGGTCATCATGCAAAACTAGTCATCATGCAGCTAGTTATGCAGCCTGCTAACACATTTTGCTGGATCAGTAATCTTTAGGTATCTGTAGGTGATTTAAACTGCAATAAAGTGAACAATGAAGAGGTACACAAAGATTTTTAACGTTTTGCCAGTTTTCATGTGTCAGTTTGTGAAACCAAGACATTACACAGCATGTACACAGCTTTTATTTTACACAGGATACGGTTGTAAACAGGTTAACATTTGCGGTGCATTTTATTGTCTAATAGGCTCCTACAAACCTGAATGTCTTGTGCATCAAAAGTTATTTTTTGTTCTCCACTTGTTGTGTCCGTGCTGGTGAAAGTGGCAGACTGTCCTTGACCATGCAAAGTCACAGCCACTTGTACTTCCCGGTTTTTAGAAAGCACTCTCCAGAGGTCAAATTTCTCCTTGCTTGCTGCCCCTTTTAACCGGAGTGTGGCCACAAACACATAAGATGGGGGAAGACCCTCTGGAAAGATATCCCTTTAAAACAATGAGAAAAATCCATTGGCATTTAGACAGACCAATCAAGCATGAGCAAATTATTGAAAAGGAATTAGCCTTTATTCTCTTGATCCACCCTTACATTGACTGAGAAATGTATTACCGTCCTACTATATTTTCTGTGTAATTTTAATGACCTAACTATAAGGCAAACACATCAAGGTTTAAAATTGCACTAGAGTGCATTTAATAAAATGGCTAAACATTACTGAAGTATAACCTGCTGCTAGAATCTCAATTCAAGTTACATCACCAAATCCAGAAGCTTTTGTAAACACAATTATCCTCTTTTTTATCCTTCCCTCACTATGTAACCTTGGGTTTGTGAAAGGTGCTATTTGAGTGTAACTTATTATTGTTTTCATGTGCAGGGATCATACTGTAGGATCTCATCCTGCATTGCTCATCAGCCAGTCAGGGACCTATTTGATCTGTTTGGTTACATGGCCAAGCACATTCAGGTACTCAACAAAGCTCTGTGACTGAAAAGATGAAAAAATGTATTAGCAGATTTGATGTGCAGGCACGTTTCAGCCTTCACCCCCAAGGACTGCAACTCTAACACACTCTGATAAATATCTTTGGAATTGGGAAGTTATTTTTTCTTCTCACCTTGTTTTCTCAGTAATGTCCACCCCTTTGCTTAGGAGGTAGGCTGTCTCAGACCCCAGGGAGCCTGGGATGTTTTTGGCCTTTTCATGGATATTCATCCCCAGTATCAGCTCAAAGCCTTTTTCATCCCTAGAGGCCACAGGGATACGTGTGGGACAAACAGACTCTGCAGGAGAAGAGAGCGAAAGAGGAGTGTTATGGAAGCCTCTTACAGCATAGGTCCATCCTACAGTGTGTCACTTAAGCTTCACCTTCACACAGCTTCTGCTCCATGGAGTCTCGGATACGATCAATGGTAGTGTAGTCCTCCGCATACAGTACGTAGTCACTGGATGGTTTATTAGCGATGGCCATTAGCTCTGAGTTGGTGATCTCTGAGCCCACTCCCACTGCGAACACAATGATTCCCTGAGCTCGAGCCTCTTCACTGGCATCAACTACATCATCCTGAGACTTTCCGTCTGTCACCACTACAGCAATGCGGTTTTTTACAGTGTCACCACGTTGTGAAGATGCAAAGACATGGTCCACAGCGAACTTGATGGCCCGGCCCGTCTGTGTGTTTCCACCAAGGTAATCGATGGCCTGGATTGCCACAATGAGATCTCGGGCACTCTGATGTTGGCCCAGCGGGATCTCCAGCCGAGGCGTGTCACTGTACTGCACCACGGCCACCTGAGAGTAGAGGGTGCTCACATCAAAGCCACTGGTGACATTGACTAGCCAGCGCTTGGCAGTGTCAAAGTCTTCATAGCCCACACTCCAAGAACCATCAGTTATATATACAAGGTCATTCACAGCCGTGCTGCAACCTAGACAATGTCAGGTGAAAAACAGGGCACAGATTTGTCAGAGAGTTAATCTGGAACTTCTGTCATTTGCAGCCTAAGGCTGTTTTTTGTGCATTGTAACGCGTCCTGTATTAAGATGCAGAAGTAGGTTTTACTAATTTGAGTAGAACAAGATATATCTGAACAGCATTTTTTAAACCAGAACAATATAAATCAGTTTATATTATACAGTACATATGGCTATTGTGTATTAATCATAGTTAGTTAAAGGTGCAGGAGCATTAAAACTGGGGGGCCTGAAGTGTACGACCATCTGTGTTAAACAATCAGCTTCAATAATTCTTTTGCAAAAATATAACCTTCAACATCCAAGCATAAAAAGAACCAAATTAAAGAACTGAGAAAACATTATTATACTTTTTAAATGTAATTTAATTACACTTCACAACTCATTTGTTTATTATTTAAAGTATAAGCCTCTAGGTTCAGTGGGATGGCATTCAGACACGAGTGGGTGCCAAAACAGAATGATGAAGCCAAAATAAAACGTTCTGCTTTAAATGAGAGGAGCAATGTTTAGGAAAAGGAAAATGGCTTTCAACATAAGAGGCTTATCCTATCTTTGAGATGTGATGGTGGTAGTATTAACGTTTAAGGTTTAATCTGGGCCTTAAAGGAGAGCCTGCCATCATTGATGGAAAAATGAATTATGAATTGTAGCAGTGAAATCTGAAGGGAAAAGCCAAGACTGTCTGATAACTGAAACTAAAGTGTGACATACAGCAAAACAGGAACAACAATATAAGTTGTTCTAGCAAAAAATGGTTAAGGACGAGTAAAGTTGATGTTCAGGAATGGCCTTAAACCAACAGAAATGTTGTGGAAGAGAGCAGTTCACATGAGGAAACCCACCAACATCATAGAGTTAAAGTTGTCATATATAGAGGAATGCATTAAAATTATAATTTTTTGTTGATGTGAAGGAATGATGGACAAAAACTAAAAGCAAGGTTCACTTATACTTTTGCCAGTCACAGACATGCAATTTTGGGTCATTTTCTCAATAATTAAATTGCTAAGTATAGCATAACATTCTGTTTTATTTGTTTAATTGGGTTCTCTTTACTTTTTGATCTTTGAATCTGATAACGTGTTAGGCTTCATTTATGCAGAAATATAGTCATTTATAAAGCTTTCACAAACTTCCAACCTATTTTTGTCTACTTCTTGTATCTGACTATGTTATAGCACATTGTCATATTCTTGTTAATGTAAATTCTCTAAAATAAATCTAATTGAAAAGGGCACATGACCTTGCATGGTACATTCACACATTGCTTACAATTACAACACCCCCAGCTTTCCCATATATATGTGCATACCAGCTCGAATATCCTCCACATCTACAGACTGTGTGAAGGTGAGAAGCAGCAGCAATGTCAGTGACCTCAATATCAACATCCTTAAGATTCCCTGAAACGACTTTTTGTTTTCCTGCAAAGAGGGATAAAAAAGATAAACAAATATAAATACATCACATGCTTGCTACTCGAAAATGTACAGTTTACATTTTATTCATTTTACCCTACACAAATAAACACTAGTTACATGTCATCCTGATGCTAATCCAATTTTACAAGTATTCATAATGCTTATAATGTGTTGTGGCATACTGCAAAGTGTGCAGAGTGTACGTAAATGAGTACACCCCATAGAGATTGTTGGGATTTTTTCATATATTTGAAGTAAAAAGTGATCTCACTGAACAAGCCCACAAGGTTAATTACATAAATGTTTATTACATAAAATTCAGCAGTTATTATGTCCTTCCATGGGAAATGTTAAGTATACCCTTGGCCTTAAACTTCTAGTCTATTTGCATAAATGTCTAAGAAATCTCTTGTCTGTTTCAGAAGTTTTGCAAAATTAATACTGTTGAGTTCAAGTTTGAATTTCAATGAGGTTGTAAGAAAAATTAATTTCTTGCTTAGTATCATTAGTATGTGGTCATATGCACTTTCACGCCAGCAGAGTTACCTGATGACTGTGTAATAAAAGTCTGAGATTTTCTGAGGTTTCTTTGAAAAGAACCAGCGTATGTACTGACAATATCAGAAAAGCTCAAATGGCCACAGTTTATTTAACAATAAATATCATCATGTTGCCCTGCACTATGTTACACCTGCAGGAAGTTCTAATCAATGCGCCTTAATCTAGAACACTTCATTCTTAACCCATAATTATTCTTGAAGGTATTATAAATGTAAGTGTGTACTTATTATTTATTCTTGTTTAAACATGTCTATGAACATGTCTACAAAATGTATTTTTTAGACACAATTACTGTATGTGACATTATCTGTGGGCACAAGAGAACAACTGTTTGTTCAAATCGACTGGAAAAATGAACAATTACAATGGGGTGTACTTATTTTTTACATAACTTCTGTGCAAAACACCAGACAAGCTCTGATATATTCTATTTCATTGTGCACTTTATGAGAGATCACTTTTCTCAGAAATGGGACCACTTGACTTACCATGGGTAATTGCTCTAGAAATACACCTAAGCTGATGGGCTAAGTGTGTCTTTTCTAAGCGTTGGTGGCATGTGAGCAATTTTCACTCTAATACAAACTGCAAGAAAAACTGGTTTAAACAAAACCTCGTTTAACTTCCTAGACTCAGTAGAACATCTCCCTCTAATTCCATCTCTACTTCCAATTTGGACACAGTTCTGGAGACTTTTGCTCATTTGTAATGCATGGGCACAATCCGAGTCCCCATATATTTTTGTTTTGTGTAGCAGCTTGAGTGCGTCAAGGCAACCAGACTCACCTCAAATAATTTATATTTATGGATGATATAAATAAAATGCATGGGTTAGGATATTTTGTGATCACACCCCTTGGGTAGAAAAAGGGCTTCTTTCACTTTGTTGAATGCGACAATCTCTTTTTTTATTCTACCCTGTAAAAAGCTCTTGGGAAGAGGGACATTTTCTTGGGTATCATAAGGCCATGTGGTCTTGTTTTTTTGCTCCGCTTCAGTGAAGGCTGTGTGCTGCCATGCAGACCACAGGCTGCAGCCAAGGAAAATAACAATGTAAGTAGAAAGCTGGTGAGCACAACATGAAAATAAACATGGCACATGGCACTGGTTTCCAGAGGGGTAGAGCGGTGCACAGACACACTCAAGCAGCATAGGGCAGCATTGTATATGTGCATAGACTAAAGGTCAGACCCTTTCTGGTTTAATTCTGCAGTTATATTGAAAAGAAATATGTATTCAGACACTTTTGTTTTGAGTTATTTATTCTACTTCTAGTGCTTGCGGCTTTCTAAAATACAGTACATACATGTATGAATTTATAATATTTATACATGAGCATAAACAGAAACTTAAGAACATAACAATTGATAGAAAGAAAAGTTTAAACAGTTACTTGTAAAATCCAGATCAAGGTTTCTGTTCCTGTGAACATGTAAGTGAGTAGAACTGAATTTGTTGGAATTTAATTGAATCCATTCTTCCCTCTACCTTTGTAGTATCCCATGTGCCACTTGCTGTAACAAGCCCCATCTGTGTGTAAAGGTAGAAAAGACTTAAAAGGTTTTTTTTATTAAATCCTTTTTTTTTATTAAATATGTATTTACTTATATTGGGCAAAAAGCTCAGGTTTTACTAATTGATCATTACTTTTCATTTTAAACCAAAAGACATCAGGCCTGTTCCTTTTCAAATGCCTATACATATATAAATCTTTATTTAGACATTTCAACAGGACAATGACCCCACAAAGATGCTTGCATGGCCTAGACAGCCTTCACTAGCTGACCTGACTTCTGAATCTAAATATAAAAAAGTATAAAGTATAAAAAAGTAGGATTTTAAAAACATTGAGTCTATTAAGGGGGTCCTTGTAACACTGGGAATTTGAAAATGATTGACCAAGTAGAATGAGCCAAAAGTTGAACACTGCTAAAATTATTATTGATGTCGCAAAGTTGTGATTGTCAATGAAATTTGATCAGTCTGTGGTATCTAAATGCACTTTCCCTATCATTTTTCTTAACATATGAATATATCCTTAGTTTTTCAACATCAAAAGACATTGTGTGTAAAATTCTAATGTACACTGTATGCACTGGAACTAAAGTTATTAAATAAACAAAAACAAACGTCTCAACGCATGTTTCAGTTCACTCCATCTAGAAAAGAGTTCCAACTGCATCAGTTTAATGTTAACCAACAAGTAATTGTGTCGAAATTAGTCAAAACCTCATATCCTTTCTGTCATCTACTTTTACAGTTACAAGCAGACTGTTCACTCCGACATTTTGTGAGAGTCATTTTGAAAAGAAAACACTTTGTAGTCTTTGTAGGTGAAAACGTATATTGCATAAACGTACATTCTCTCACACATCTTATATTCTAGCCCAGTACAGCTTCTGCAGAAAGGTCTAATATTAAATAACAAAAGGCCTTGAGCCTACATTCAGGCCTCTTCTAAGGACATGACAGCAGCTAGTTTATGGAGGTGTCTATATAACACCAAGGACACTGACACAATGCTAACTTGACAGCCTTTAAAAAAACTTTACAATTCTGCACTTGCACTGAGAAAAGAAATCGGTGGAAACTTCTAGACAGTATGACCTTTTCAAGCATGGCCTGAGACCCAAACTTGACAGGAGCCAAAAGAGAACTACACCTTTTGTAATGTTTTGAAACTTGTTTAAAACATGTGTTTCTGAGAATACCAGAGGCCCAGCCTGTTTTCCATTCTCATCCACACAGTACACAGTAATCTTCATATCCTGCTTCCCTTCTCACTACCACAGAACAAACCAAATGTCAGACTTGTGTCACAAGAACCCAATTGGGACAGTGATGGCCTAGTGGTTTGGACTTTGTCACTGAGATCAGAAGGTTCCAGGCCTAACAATGTACTGTCCCCTTCCCACTGCTCCTTGTGTGATGAGTTAAATGCAGAGGCGGACAGTAACATTAACATTTACTTGAGTACTGTACTTAAGTACAGTTTTTGAGTATCTGCACTTTACCAGAGTAGTCTTTTTGGGGAAACTTTTAACTTTCACTACATTTGAAAGACAAAACCGTACTTTTTACTTCACAACATTATGTCAAGGTTCTTGTTACTCGTTACTTTCAGAGTAACTTCAGAGAGCAAGATGATTTGATGATTTGAGTCGATGTCTTACAAAATAAACTACCCCACACGTGAGACTGCACAATGTAAAAGACGAGCCCCTGAGTACACTACAGTACAGGAAGTGTGGGGTAGATCTCATATCATTAAAAAAGTGTGTTAGCCAATCATCCATCCCCTTTGTGGCGTTTGGCAGTTGATTGACATATAGTGCAGCCAATCTGAGACCGCTTGTAACAAGGGTCTCATGCTCGACCAATTGTATGAGCTACTGCCGAAACTCCAGCTAATAAATCACCTAGTTAGCGAATTCCGATTTATTTCTCCTAAAGAAAGGGTCTAAAAATTAGTGAGGAACTGCACAAGGAATGAAAACAAAATTGGATTGTTCATCAAAAAGTGCAACACTTACTATGCACCAAAAAGTGAGCTAAGAAAGATAAAAGTAAGGGTCTATGGCCGGACTATGCAATTCCATTCAGTTTAAGTCATCATTGTGTGTCTGTATCAGTGTATATATTTTTATAAATGGTAGAACCTTTTGACTTAGTCACTTTAAAAGTACCTCACAAGCCAAAAAATGTGGGAAATAAATCTTTTACTTTTGTACTTTTAATACTTATGTATTTTTGGAAGCAAGTATTTTAGTACTTTCACTTAAGTAAAATTTGACTGAATGACTTTTACTTGTATTGGAGTAACATTTGACTAGTGGAATGTATACTTTTACTTAAATACTGAAGTTAGATACTTTGTTCACCTCTGGTTAATGCATTTCATTGAGGTGCACTGTGTGTGATGGTGTGTTCACAATGACAAATAATCACAACAACAAAAAAAGACACGTCTATGGTCTACATTATTACCAAAGTATACATGTGTCACCCATTGAATAGAAACACACTGGTAGAAAATTGAGGAAATGTATCCTGGTTTGGGTCATCACTTTTTATTAATCGTGAACAACAGAACTGCAGAACTGTACAAAAGATGTTCAGAAGTTAGTAGAAGCCCATTACACAAATGCTCTCTACAATCTGTTGGCCTCATTAGTAATTCTGGTGGAAATATTCCATAAACACAGCCACCCAGGTGAAATGATGCAGGCTGGGAAGAGTATCTGTCACCAAATAAAAAATATTCTCTACTGACATGGTGCTTCCTCTTCTGATCGTAATAGGATGAGAACCACTTGTCTACAGCTGGTTCACATGTGGAGTTGGCTGGTGCTCTATCATGTGCCATGCTTTGCTTCTCTTTCAGTGCCAGTGGCCATGCCTGCTGATGAGCTTCTCCACTGAGAGGGGCCTGTGGTTGGCCTCAATGTGGGGAGCACTGATGCTTCCCTGCACCAGATGTGCTGTGCCACAGTCTTCCCTAAGATTTTGTCCAGTGGAGAACAATTTCTTTAATATTAATGAAACACTGTCACGTACAATTGCTTTGAGTCAAATAAAATGTTTTGTTGTGTTTTAGGTTAATATGAAAATCTGGGCATTTTGTAGAATGTAATAAAAACAAGAATCTGTGGTTTGCTAATTCTCTTGAAAAAAAAATTCTCTGAACAGATTTTCATTGTTTTCACTGACCAACTTTTATGTAATTTATATATAGAATATAAACAGATTTATAATGGGATGCCTGCAATGCACTCAAAATGTTGAAACAGGGACATGTTTGTCACTCTGTTATATAATTTTCCTTTTCATTAATGCAGTGGCTATGGTTTTTCAAAGTGCCCCCAAATCGATGTGGCTACAGTTTTTCACAGTAGGGTGACGGTTACTCGTGCAATGCCTTCTGAGGGCTCAAAGGTCACGAACCAAAAAGTCTGGTGTTGAGAAATGTACTTATTGACATGACTGACATTTCTCTACCAAAAACTGGCACAAAATGGTAAACCCTGACCAATCATTCATTGCAAAGACTTGCTCATTTTATACCCGGTCACCTGTTCAGGTGCTTATTGTGGAATGTATAAAAACAGTGCAAATGAAACATTGTATAAACTATTTGCCTCTATCCTGACTGTAAAGTGTGTTGAAGGCACCAAATTCACCTTTTTGTTTATATTATATAATAAAATAAGGTTGCTCAGCTAAAACATTAAAAGAAATTTCTTTGTAATTCAGTTAAATAAAAAAAAAAATGTCAATTTTACAGAATGTCCCAGCTTTTCCAGAAGTGGAGTTTGTAAGCTTTAATGTCTTTTAAAAGGAAATATAAAAATGTATTAAATTAAAATATTACATTTTACACAAAATATCTTTTACATAGGTCAATTTTTTTATTTGATTGTTTCCTAATATATTTAGCACAATAATTCTGTTTTATAAAGTGTAGAAATTAGTTTTCTACAGCAGATGTACTTGCTGTGGCATTTAACCAGGGGCACCCAAACTTTTGCATACCACTGTACATCAGACTGCTGTTTTTTTATGATAAATCTGCTGCAAACTTCATTTGTCAAAAATGTACCTATGCTACAGATGTCACCCTTTAAAAAACCTGCAGCGCTTTCTGACATGAATGACAAATATCACATCTTTATTATCACATTTTAAAAACATTCACTACCTCTTCTCACATGAATCTGGGAGAACTGAGACATTACTGCCCCATTGAGGAATCTACATGTTCCAAAGAACTGAACTTGACATGTATGCTGCTCTCCTTTAACAACATACAGTCCGCTTCAGAAACTCACTCTCCCATTGCTTATATACGGTGGTTAGCTTTACCTCCTGTCAACAGTCTGTCTGCATCTCAGAAGAGACAGAAATTACTCAGCGAGTTGTCTATGCTATTGAACCTCATCTCCCTGTTCTCAAACAGCCCAGAATAAAAGGTTAGTTACAGTCCTGCAAATAGACAAATCGTGAAGAGCAACAAATCCAAATCAAGTGCACAAACCTTATGGATTAAATGTATAATTCTATAACAGATCAATCTTCAATGAGAACGTTCTTGTTATAGTATATCCAACAGGAAGACAAGCATTTTATGGCCAAATCACTACGCCATCATTGCCAAAAGTGAGACTTTCACAATGTACTTTAAGGAAAAGGCCTGATACACGCAACCCAAAATAAACTACCACAGACAAAGTCACACCACATTAAATTACATATTTTCATTCAGAAGCACAGCCACTGTTGTATTTAACGTAAACTGACTTACACTAGATCTAATACACTAACTCAACAATTCTTTTAACCAGACCTTCATATGAACACAGAAAGGCAATCTGTGTTTAGCTGACCAGTCAAAACAGGCTAGACTCCATTCCCATGGAACTTATGAGACATATATTTAACAAAAAAGCACACAACCCCATTGACAAACACAGGGTGCTATTTTAGAGCTGCTCTTCAGAATGGGACAAAACCGGCACAGAATGTAAAAGAGGAATCGGTGGTAGTTCCTGAAAAGAAAAAGTGTTTGACAGAGATGCTATAAAGCTCTTAATTACAAAACCAGATCAGGCTGTTTTAAGTGATATAGTCAGATACGATCTAATCTTCCAACCAATCCAAAATGAATTAAAAATCCACAAGAAAAAGGAACTTTGAAATGCACAGCTCCCTTGCCGGACAAGCAGTAACTCTCACACCTGTCCTGTAGATGGCGCAAGAACTGGCAGTAGGTTCTTAAGCAATACAGAAGATACAAGAGAAATTTGTGGTAAACATGTTTTGTCTGTCTGTTACACATAGTTACTACATGTGTGTGTGTGTCTACCAGTAAATCTTTCTGAATCAGTCTGAAAGCCCCCCCCCCCCTTACCTTCTCACATCAATTTCAAACAGGAAATAAGAAAGCGCTGTCTCTCCTGGAATGTGTTGTAGAAATAAATCTGCTATCCAAGGTAACTGCCCAATCTTGATCATCCCACAGTGAAGTTTAGTGTTCTTTCTTTCCCACCTATATTCAGACAAGGATCCGCCCACCTGTGCTGGGATTGGCTAGTAGTTCATACTCACAAGCAGGCGTTCCACTGGATACACAAGGGGCATTGCTGAATAGAGATATTTGATTACTTCTGCTTTTTCTTTTATTACTACCACTACTAATACTTTACAACTGCTACTACTACTACTACTACTACTACTACTTCTACTACTACTGCTGCTGCTGCTGCTGCTGCTATTAACACTACTACTACTACCACTACTACTACTTTACAAATGCTACTACTACTACTGCTGCTGCTGCTGCTGCTGCTGCTAACACTACTACTACTGCTACTACTACTACTGCTGCTGCTACTACTACTGCTACCACTGCTACTACT
>JBBIGC010000007.1:7526526-7543668 GCA_037576955.1 Lepidarchus adonis
ATCTATCTATCTATCTATCTATCTATCTATCTATCTATCTATCTATCTATCTATCTATCTATCTATCTATCTACATTCCGTTCATTTCTGATTATCCGTGTTCATTTCTGATTATCCGTTTGAAACTACAGTGTACTGTAGGATAAAAAACAGCCGTGCAGCTGACCAGCATGGATATCCCGCATGCGTTACTTCTTTGCCCACCTCATTTCTTAAAGTCCTGCCCCCAAGTGATGTGATTGGCAAGCCTACCCTACCCTCTGCGCAACGATTGGGCAATCTGCTGATTTTTGGCCGCTGTCAGTCCAATGTTTAGGAGATTTGTGAGGAGCTATCAGCCAATCATAGTGCAAGAGGCGGGGCTTGCATGAATACGGGTGCGAAAAATCACCCAACGCTATTAGCATTGACAGTAGAGGCTAAGCTACGGGCGCGCGGATGCTGTGTCGTAAACGTTGCCGCTTTGTGTACGGCCAAAAAACGAGCATGTAGAGGAAGAACGTACGTCAGATTCGCTATGAAACCGTCTTCGTGACAAAACATCCACTACTTTGTGCCAAAAAGGACAACAGAGGCCAGTTAAGATGAAGAGCCATCGAATGGGTGTTATCCTAACGGTGTGGGTGCTCGCAGAGGTGAGTCGCCTGGCAACATTTCTCAACGTTTTAGAACTGAACTGGACACATAATTACAATTTGAACACTCTTTATCTCGTATCTGAGTCACTTTTTGTCTCTTTGGGGATGCCGCATATGTTTCGTTAGTGCACTGTTTGTGTGTGTGTATGTGTGTGTGTGCGCGCGTGCGTGTGTGTGTGTCGCAATTAGGAGAAAGCCTTTGTCTTTCTCAGCGTTCACTTCACCACAACACAACAAGAGCAGAACCCAGCTACTACTGCTCAGCCCACGACCTGAGCTCATGCAGACCTGTCTTCACCACACTGTAGCTGATCCACTTCCGTTGTGTCAGCTCTGCTCTGTTTCAGATGTCAACTCAGTCAAAGACTTCACTTTATTTTTGGGTATCAGGACAGACAGACAGACAGACAGGCAGACAGACACAATGCGTCTGTTGTGCCCAGGAGCAGAAACTGTAGGGAAGAGTGCTGAGTATAAATAAGGCTCTGTAACAGGAGCAGATGCCATAAAACACTGTCATATACCTACATGTTTATTTCCTGTTCCAGATTAGTTTTATGTCATTGTTTTCACTAAAATAATCGAAATATATAAGATTGTTATATTCTTGTAATGAAGGAGAGGAGAGTAATAATCTTCAGTTTATATTTTAATGACATGGAAGAACCATAAAATGCATTATATTATTATTTTAATAGCCTAAATATTTCTCTATGTTACTTGCGATCCTTCCCCTTTCCTCCTGCTAATTCAAGATTCAAGAGAGTTTTATTGTCAATACAACAGTAAACAGTGTATTGAAATGTCGTCCCCCCCACTTTGGTGCATTCGTAAAGAAAAGTGTAATGTTAAAATATATCAAATATGTACAAATATAAAAAGAGGTACACTTAAATACACATCTATAAGTAAATAAACTAAAATAGAAACTACTTATATAAAAGAAAGGATGTCAAAATCTAGATCTGTACACTTACACAGAAGGACAGAAGACATTTTAAAGTAATGAGTTCATCGTGCAAAAGATTGTGTCAAGTTTAAGTCTTTTTTGGCTTATTGCACAAGACAAAGACAAGACATGTGCAAGATGAGCTGGTGCAAATGAAGGTGTAAGTTAATGGGAGTGCAAGTTAAAATACTGTATGAATATAGTCCATGAGATGTCAACTCAGCCAAAGTCTTGACTTTATCACTGGGTATTGGGACAGACAGACAGACACATTGCGTCTCTTGTGCCAGAGCATTAACTCTAGCCTGTAGGGGTAGAGTGATAAATAAGGCCCTGTGAAACATAGAATTTAACAATCAAATAAAATCACAAATCTTTTCGACTAAATCATCATCTCTGCTGTTATTTCCTTCTTTCCTCTTTTCCTCCTGCTAATATAGTCCATTACACTCTGCAGCTCTTCCACTGTTTGGATGCGCATGACTTAAACTTTCGTCAGTGGGCCGAGAAGAAGCCCTGGCTGACAGTGGGATGAGACCAACACGGCTGTATGTCTCAACACTGAAGTGGTGATGCGATGCAGTATGATGCAATGATGCATTAAACGAATGCATGGTTTACTACCTACATAGGCTGTTATTTTATTTCTGTGGCATATAGTTAGGAATGAATGCGCATGTAAGCTTGTAATGTTTTGTTGATCAATTTGTCTTGTTGTAAATGAGAGCATAACACATAGGTGACATTTCCTGCGATAAAATGCCTGGCGTCTGGATGAAATCCATTTTAATTTCCTGTAAAGGACAGTTGCTATGACTCCTCTTTTTGGACTTGAATCCTACTAGCAACACACACACATTCTTGCTTGTTAGAGCTCCTGGTGAAGGGATGTACTGCTGAAGGCATGTGCTCTGTTTATTACCTGGTCAGATGATTGAAGCAGGTAGCGTCACAGCCCTTATTAGCCCTCTGCTCTGCCACTCCTGAAAGCCATTATAGCCGTGTGTGCTGAATATCAGCATTCCATTTGCTTGGATTCACTTGTGATTTCATGATTTTTTCATGACCTTCACACACGCCCTGGAGCAATGAGCAGAATGGCATAATCTGGAAGAACTACGACGTGTAGGACAAAGGACTGAATAGTCAAGAACTGCTCCTGAGTGAAGAATGCTAATGAATGAATAACTAAACCCATTCACCTGCAGAATCTGTCTTGGGCCAGCCTTCAATTAATTACCCAGAATTCCCATCAGAGAAGCTCTCAGGCTGGTGGAAGCAAACCGTGTTTGCTACTGAGGTGAATGTAAAATTTTGTTCAAAGTGTTTTTGAAAATTACACGTAAACTGACAATGTCCTACTCAATTTATATCAATAAATTTAGTGTTAAACACAAGGAAACGGGAGCTCAGAATCACGTCCTGGTTAAATAGCTTGCATTAAAAAAATGGTTCAGAACAAATACAACAGAGATTTCTAGTTTGTGGTGAGAGAAAGTAATAAAGGCAGGAATACCTGTGTTTTGTTACTCCCTATCCAATCTGGAAAGCATAATATATGTTTTTTTTAGTATTATTTTTTCTTTATTGTTATTAAAACGAGTGCCCAGTCACTGACCGAAAAGTAGTGGTAGTAGACTACAATAAACGATCTCAGGTTTGTTATAGTAAAGTGCCATATGCACTATTCAGACATTTCTTTCTGCTTGATTGAGAAAATACATGTGCCATTGATTGTGAGATCAGCCAGGAGCATAGTCCCATAAAGCAGCAGTGAGGTTGATTTCTTATTGAGCATGTCTTGTAGCATTGATACAGGGATTTGCTCAGCCTGATCTGTGAATCTATATTTACCAAAGACAAAAGCATTAGCCTAATGCCTCAGGTTAACGCTCAGTTAACTCCATTTCTGTCTTCCCAGATTACCTCACTGCCACTGCACACCTCTTTGAACAGCAGCCAGCATTTAACAAGGGCTCATATTAAACAAAGGAACACACACTCTTCAGGCTTTGTGTTTATATTACCATATTCTCCTGCTCAAAACAAAACCAGACCCAGAAAGCAATTTTGACTGCTGTAACCTTAACTAAATTAAACCTACAGTTCACCAGGTAGGACCCATATCAGGTCAGTATCTCTGAATGTGGTTTGTAGGGGTGTGGTAATACTGTATAGACTTTTCAGGTCGGATATGGTTTATGATACTAATGATACATATAATAATATAGGAATTTTAAGAGTATCTTTAACATTAAGAGTAGGGCTGAAAAAACTATTTGACATTTGAAGTGATGTCTACATTTATCAAAAGTAAACTATTTAATTGGTTGATATATTTTTTTTTGCATTTACATTTTCAACTTTGCTCCCAACCTAAAATAAATTAATGAGTCAGTAAGTCACTTATATTGTTGTATCTTGTATCCAAGTGAGCAGGTAGTGAAAGAAAAGAACAATTCAGGTTGAAAGTTCAAAAAGAAGTATGTTAAAATTTTCTTAAAAAGAAGTATAAAGTTTAAATACAACATATGCAAATCTGACAATGTTACCATTGATTTTTCAAAATTAGCAACATTTTTTTTTTCTCTCTTTTTTTTAAAGCAGTGAAGCTCACAATGTAGCTTAACTGACATGAGACATTGGAAAACTCAAAGCCATATTGGTTCTGTTTTTAAGAAATGTTTAGTGATTTTAATCAAATTGTGATTTTGATATTAAAGTGATATAGCAAAAGTGTTAAATGCCTTAGCTATCTATGTAAAACGCCATTAAATAACAAATATTGAGAAAACCTGTAACATTTTTCATTATCTCATTATTCACAAATATCAGTTAAACCAATTAGTCCATTATTTGTATATTAATTTACAATCAATTAAAATGTAATTAATTGTTTGCCTTAAGTCTTTATAAAGGACTCATGTTGTTTTATTTTGTCTAGGTAAGGAACTGAACCCATATCTCCATTCCAGACACCATTCCAAACATAGTATTTTGATAATTTTGCTTATTATTTAATTGTATGTAATTTATTTTGTATTCAAAGATTACAAACGGTTGCACCTTTGTTCAAAGGAATGCTCTTAAACGGTATAATACATGAATAAATGTGTATAATAATAAATAAAGGTGTTCTAAAAGCACACTATGAAGATGTGCAATATATATGCTGAATTTGACATTTAGCATAAACTGTTATGGTTTGTTGTTTCAACAAAAGGGAGTAAATGAGAATCCACAGGAAGAGGAGGGGGTCAGTAATACAAATGTAAATGTCAGGTGCTGTTGATTTCAGTTTAATAGGTTATTTATAGCTACAGTGTTTGGCGTAGCATTTTTGAAGTTGAGGAAGGTTGTAATGGTGTAAAAGTTTGCTGAGTGACAGTCGGGCACACTGCTTTATTTGACCCTCTTGGCAATACACTGTGCCTCCTTATACTCCACCTGTCATACTGCCATTGTTTGGTTCAGTCATCCATTAAATGAGACGAAAGTCATTACACTTTTGGGCTGCAAACCTTTGTTCCATTTGTGCAGTAACTATATTAGCATGCACAGTGTATTACACACAGTATTTTGCTTTTTCTTTTTAATAAAGAAGTTCTTTTATTGAAACCTGGACTGCTGAAATTGAAACCATCTCACGACCTGATAAAACAGAGATTCAGGCTCCATTGAATGTCACTTCCTCCATCCTAAACAATTATGTTGATGGAAAGAAAGAAAGTCCTGTCAGAGCACACACATTGTGCACATTGGGTTTAGTCCTGTGGGCACAAAATCTTACTCTGGATTGTACTGTGCTGTGAAATATGACTAATCTTTATGATGAGTGTCATGCTTTGGCTGAAGTAGGGGTTATGCTCCGTCTCCAGCAGTTGGTCTTTGAGCTAACGCGGTGATGGCTTTGAGTAAAGCACCGTGATGCTGTGGACAGAGAGAACTAATCTCTGGAGAAATTCTTTTGAGGGATTAGTGATGACTCCTTCAGTCATTGCGGCTGCTGGGCAGAGTGAAATTGTCTTCTTTGCTCTGTTTGTGTTCACTAATGGAATCAACACTCGGGACTGCTGGAGAGTGATCAGTTTTCATGTTGCGCCGTGATGGAAGTTGTTGAAAAGAAAAAAAATGAGGCAAATATATTCCCTGTAGCATATCTACGATGTTTTTGCAAAGGGAAGGACATTCTTTAAGGTTGGGTGAGCCAGGATACTGCTGTCTGTTTCACAACAGGAGAATTGGAAGAAAATTGGCAGAGGATCAGGAAGATCAAAGGAATTCTGGACTTATAGCTTTACATTTTCCTGTCCTACAGTGGTAATAGATCTTTACTAAGCTATACTTATTGATGAGCTATCAAGCAGTGACATTACGTTTTAATAATGCATCACTTTCACTTTACTTTTATCCTTTTTTTATCCAACAAAACCCTACGTGTGACTTCCTGCTGCTGAGGAGTTGTGGGTATGATGGCTTTACAGTAACAATCATGCATCAAGATTCAGCATATACTGTACCTTACATTGCTATAATGTTACGTTCCAGGAAGGTTTGGTGATGATGGAGGTTCTTGATGTAATCTTATACCCAAATACAAATGCACATGCTGGCAACACTTAATGTGAATGTGTAGATGCTTCTCTTGAATTTAAACCTGGTGCTAAACCTAACCCTGTTACCCTTAACCCTCCCACACTTTTGTGAATTAATCAAGCTGTTCAATTAAAATTGAACCAATATGTTAATAAAGATCACAGTTTATGGCCCAGATAAATCTCACACTCAAGAATGAATAAAAGTTCCCATGCTTTGCCATTTGTATTGTACCACCTGCATGATTAATTAATTAAACTTGTTTACTAATTTCAAAATATAATTAAGTCTTTTTCAAAGGATATTTATGGTCATTTGTTGTTCGGTTAAGTTCTTTTGTATAATTTCTTTAAATAATTAATTGAAATTATTGTTAAATACTGCTATATTTATATTCCATATTTATTCTGTTTTCTGTATTTATTCCAGCATCTTGCTTTCTGCACATTTTTTTTGTGTTTTTTGCTAATTCTTTTACCCACATGTAGATATTTATATACAGATATATATTTATTTCCTGTACAGGCTCAAATGTAACTTTCTATCAGCTGTACACACACATACACACTCCTTTATCTTAGCACACACAGAGCAAGGTAAAACCGTAGTCCAATTCCTTGTATGTTCATATCCTTTGTGTATGTATATACTTGGCCAATAAAGCTGATTCTGATATTAGAAAATGACGGTCCTAATTATAATTCATAATTGTAAATTTATTACCTTTACCATGAAATAGTAATTTGTAAGATTTGTGTGTTGTGTAACTCACTGGATTTCAACTATAAAACCTCAACAACCCAGCCTGCAATTGCTGTAGCACTCGCTGGCATTGCTCTTTTTGATGGGTTTGTGGAGAGGTTTCCATTGTAAAAGGAGGTTGTTTAAACTAATAACAAGCATTTGGCCTTGGTCAGCCTCCACTGAAATGAGTTTCCATATTGATGCCTACTTTGAAACGGTCACTGAAGCCTCTGCAGATGCAAACTAGCAAGGCAGAGTGCACAAAGCTTCAAAGATGCAGAATCCAATTAGAGCATTTGCAATTCCTTCCATGTATTACGCCTTTCAGTGTCTCTTTAGAATAGGGAACCAAAGAGCCGGTCTATTAGCTTGCCTGGCATTTGTCCCCTTGCTGGTTGTGACGTTGTTCCTTTTCCAGATAAGTGGCGACTCAGCGGCTAGTGTTGGCTCAGTTTCACTGGCCGTGCCTGGACATCCTCTGCCAGAACCTTTCTGCTGTTGTTGCCTGTTGCTGATCGTTCTCTCAGCATCCAGCATGGTGACAAAAACCTCATTGTGTGGGTTCCATGTTCCTTCAGCTTGTTTACCCCATTGCAGCTTGTTTACCCCATTGGTGAAAGCCTGAACTCTGGTTGAATTTTGGATTCAAATCTGACACTGTTGTTTATTACTTAAACTCTTAATACATGGGACAAATATTGGAGGCACTGTGGTGATCTTTTCCAGATTTGCTGTTGTGAAATTTCCCACTTGTGGGACAATAAAGGATTATCTTATCTTATCTTGACCACAGTGGACATTGCCTTATCTATCACTACCCAAAACGTCCTGAAATCCACAGTACAACAATCTAAGATGGGGCAAATGGGATTTAGGAAGCATAGATTATAATATAAATAATATATATGTTATTTTGCTGGTGGTGATAAAATATTTGTGTATATACTTACATTATACTCATATATGAAATCATTTGGTCAGAAACAAGCACACAAATTTTGCTTATTTGCTAATAAAAGTAAAAAGGATTAATATCACGTTGCTCCTGGTACTGTGGCCAAACTGAAAGCCACATAGCAGAAATGTCTCCATTACTTCTCCTTTCTCTTACCGTTTCTTCCTTTTTCTATGCTCCTTTAAACCTGATTTAAAATGTGCATGAACAATAAAAGTGCTAACAATGTTTATGATGTAGGTTTTAATATATTCTGTACTGCATATTAGATTCATATTGCTTGAAATTGTATTTTGGGGTCTACCAGCAATTCACTGGAGTTAAAGCTGGACAAAGAGATTATCTTAAAGTCCAAAACACAGCTTCATGAAAGTTACAATGCAGATCTGGCATCAAGTCTTTGTTCACTATTATTATTATTCGTATCAGTGAACATTTCCAAACAACTGAAGCTGAAGTTGTGCTTGTATTGTTTACAGTAAAAAGCAGACAGACAAGCCATTCTTTAATTGTAACGAGTGAGAGCTCATCAGATTGAGAGAACTCACCTAAACAAATAATGTTGCAAGTTGAAACTCTTTTATCCATCAATTATTTCTGGCAATGAAGCCGAAGGCCCGATTCCCTCCTACTCCTTGGTTGCAGAAGGAGCTGCTTTTCTCCTGTAAGCTTTCTGTTGAGCAGTATCACTGCAGTGGGGAGATATCAGCTGACACATGCAGAGAAATCTTAATAAACTAACTTTTATCTCAAGGACATCAGCAAACCCATGAATTTTCATAGAAAGAAAATAATATCTTTGCAGAAGGTTTAGAAACCTGCTCAGAGTAATGTTATGTACTTTTGAAATATTATATGGATTATTGCTTGCTTACTTTGTTAATCACAGTCATGTTGGTGTGTGCTTCCATTAAATATTACAGTTGTGTTCACGTTCTTATTTTTTCTTCGTTTTCATATTTCAACTGATTTAATTTTATGGTTAACATGCATGTTTGGCAAATTGCACCGCACCGTCAAAATCTGACTTTGAATGAGCTTCTGTTTAGATCACTGGTCATTTCTTGTACAGCAGACTGACTCATGAAGCTTAAATTGTCTTTAATTATCAGCAAAAAATTGCCGCTCTTTTGAAAATTATCTCCTTATTCTTTTAGACATTGTTCGAAATAAGCAAGAACAAAAATACCATTATATTCAGCATTTGTCCCATTAAAACACATTGTAATATGTAATAAATCACTGGCCGTGTTTACACATTTTTTTATGTAAGCCATTTCCACTATATTGGTTTTAATCTCACACTAACAATGTAAAAATCTCTGCTTGTCAAAGCCAATTTCTTGGAACTATAACATGTTGTGTGACCATAGTTTTATTAAAAACATTAAACTTGCAACATACCTTCATTATTTTAAACAGCTGGAGATATCAGTGTCAGCAGAATTCAGCACATCTCCTTTAATAGGGCAAAATGAGGACAGTCAGACAGCACGTTGTGTAGCTCATCCTTAAATGTCCCTTCCAGACTGGCTGCTGTTGTCTTTGTGATTTGCTACGCTGTGCTTTTTGATTTCTCATCTTTTTTCTGTGATGTCCTCACCAGGAACGCATCCAAACGATTTAGCATTTATGTTCTAGACGTTAACCACCTTGGAAAGTCAATTACATGGTCAGATCCCAGTGTGTGTTGGTGACTATTTGCAGTTTATTTAGTGATATACACAGCTGCTCACCCAAAATGTGTTTTAACCTCATGTAAACAGGGCCACTACCATATTTCTCCAAAGACAGGCCGCTGATTTTACAAACCTGCCATTGGGTGTGGTTTGCTTAAATGGGGCGGCCTATCTAAAAACATGAAAACACATTCACTAAAAGAATAATTCAGTACAAAACGACGACATCCCCAAATGATTCATTGAATTGTAATGAACTGAGTACTGCAGCGATGAACACGAAGAAGGAACGCAAAGCAAATATCGATCAGTGACCATGTTCTGTCATTTAAATGGTGCTACAGTCCTTTGCTACATTACATTACATCCTAGTGTATAATACAAGCTGGAAAAAACTAATTGTAACAGAAATAAAACAAACAAAAGCTTATTGTTGGCGGGGAAATTGAGTTTTTAATTTCCGTTTTTAATCGACAGGAGGGTGGGGGTACTGGAGTACAGCGATGTCAGTCATCCGTCTACATGTAAATTCTTCTGTTTAAAATTAGCTCACCTTTCTTCAAAAGCATCATCAATCGTGACCTGTGCTGCTTTGCTGTCACTAATGTCGTACACGTGTTCATCTCAGATATTGCAGCTGTTGTTCCGCGAAAGCAACAACCTGGAGCTTAAATTCTGCAGCATAGTTCTTGTGTTGTGGCATGATATCGGTAAGTTCCAAATTCGATCAGTTTAGTTGTTCACGCTCAACTACAGTATAAGGTCACAATCGGTATAGAGCTGCAAAGGCTCCAGGGGTCGAATTAGATTCTTCTACTTCAGATCAGTAAATTCAGTAACACTGCGGCTAATAACTGCAGCTTATCTTAGAATTTCCAAACATAAATGAACATTTTCTGCAGCTTATAGATTGGGGCTGGCTGTAATATGGCCTATTGTTGGGGAAATACCAAAAAAATATGGATAATGATGACATGAACATGCTCACCCACAATGGACCACTGTGTTACATGAGAAGCTCCTTTTAATGTCCCAAACTCACCAACACCACAAGCCACAATTGCTGAAGGTAAAAGCAACGGTTGGTCTAGCCATACTAAATGGAAGTTGGATTGAAGTTCCAGATCTTCCAGTCACTCAGCCATCTCCTTCTTTTTGACTGATATATACATGGTCAGTGTTAATGTTAAGGTGTGTTATAGCAATATGAAACAGCTTTAAAATGTAATGTTTGATCCAGTCAAGAAGCTGAGCAGTCTCTGTGCCCAGGTGGTATTTGTGATGCATGGTACTGAATGTTGGGTTTGTTTAGGACTGTCAGCTTCACTTTTTATCCACACTGAGCCAGAGGGATCAATGACCTGACCTGGTCCAGGTTCTTGAGGGATTAGCGTAGTGATCCACACAAACATGTTTTTCCTCTGACGGCCCCTCATCTGCAGGTTGGATTCTTGCTTTCTGCTGTTTTATCGCATACAATTGCTGCTCAACATGGGTTTGCACAGATTAAGCAAAAAAAATAAATAAAATCTACAGCACAGGGAATCCTAAAATATATTTTCTATGCAATGATTATGCAAGTAACTTCTGCAGTTTTGCAGAAAAGCTTAGGGGAAGAAACTTGAGCTCATGGGTAATAATCAATTATTATTTGCAAAGTATGTGTGAAAAATAGAAATGAATCCATCTCATTGCCTCTTTAGTCTTGTTTGTTTGTGTCCTGTGGATTTATCTCCATAACGGTATGGAGATGTTATCTGTGTTTGATCGGACTAGCTTTTTGAATGGAAACATCTTTTGAAGAGTTGATTGTATTTGAGGGCATGAGTGCAGACAAGAGTCTGTCTGACATGAGGTTTATTAGCAAACTAAATAACATATCTGTAAGTGATCATGGTTGTCAACATATTCATATTCATATTCAGCAAATTTCAAATACATTTTACAAAACAGGACTCAGCTTTATAATAATCTTCAAAGACTGTGGAGGGTGTTATTCAAACGCTGTTACAGTGAATGTGGCAATGGATGCTGAAAAAAATCTATAATAGAAAAGACCTATACTAGAGTGTTATAACTCCCATTATATTTCCAGGCACACTTTTTAGAGAACCAAGTCTCTTACAGCAAGCATCTCAGCCCGAAAAAGCAATATCTGTGATTAATAGCACTATTTGTTTAACTGGTTCCTCTCTCCTGCTAACCTACAGTATGTAAGCAAATACAAACTTAAACACACATCAGGATTGGCCTTTTATTTTTCAGTGGTAGCAAGCAGCTTCAGGTTTGATGTTTTGAGAGAAAATGCATTTATGCTATTTTGGAACACTTCAATGGTTTCACTGCTTTTTCCCCATCTCTCAGTATCTCCACCTCAATTTATATTTTTAACACCAACATACATTTCTGTTCTTATAAACCTTCGGTCAGAAAAGACTGTTGGGGTTGTTTAACTGAACTGAAAGTTCTATCACACAAAAATGTTTTTATTATGTGATTTTAAAATGCTTTTTAGTAAATAAACATGTTCTGTCTCTTTCTGTGTTCTGCTATTTTTCAAAAAATAAAATTTCAAAGCAAGACAGAGATTAAAAAAAATTCAAACCCAAGCCTACACTAGTGAGCTAGTCTCCAAACGTATGCTCGATTGCTCTTTGAGAGTTTGCATTGCCATGTTGTCTATGCAGCATGTGTTCGTGGCCCATTAAAGACTTCTTCCCAACATCCTGAGCTTTTTCACAGGGTGGCATGCTCCCACAGACGCGCTCAACAGACATGGCCATCACAGCACATCCCCAATTCTACTGCTGTCAGAAATAAAGAGCATTTTGCTGCATGAGGGGAAAATCACCTTCATTCAGACTACAGTTTAGCATAACATTTTTGTGGTTGTGGGTGTTAGTAGCTTGGAAGCTGTCAATCTTTTGTATGGCTGGAATACTATTTGATAGTGTATGTAGTGACCAGGCTGCCATTTTACAGGACAAAGCCCAAAACAGGACTGTCAAATGATAATTGTTTTTTTAGGTCTAAAGGAAACTGTGCTATGCTGCTATTTTACAAACTACATTTGTAAATTACAAATTACAGCTCATTAAAAATGATAAGTTCAAAAATAACGTTCTTAATTAAATATTTTTCTCATTCCAGTGTATAGAGGCTAAGAAGTACTGCTGGTATTTTCAGGAAGGATATCCCACCTACTTCATGTGAGTACACTCTGTTTTTCTACCTTATTGACAAAGTATTCTGGACTACTTTTATTCTTTCTCATTTATTCTTTCTCATTATAGCTTTCACATGTGCATTAGCCTAACTAGCGCCACCATAAGTAGCCTCATTGGTTTGACGTCTTATGGATTTGGCAGGAAACATGACACTAGGTTTAATTTAGAGCCAGTCCACGTCCCTTTCATTTAAGCCTGCTCACTGGCTGCTATCTCTGGTGTCAGAGTTTGTTCATTAACACTGGAGCATGTCCACAAATGAAAAGAGATCACCTAGATAATTAGATAATACCAGATCTCCCTGGCTACAGGAAGCAGACCTGACTTTGCACCAGCTCAGCACCTAACCTGTCTGCCTGAAGATTACACTGGTCTTACTTCTGATATTAGTTATTTACTAATGTGCAACAAACAACAGTGATTATGGTAAATAATTACTAATATGCACTACCAAGTACATTTGCATATGATATCTATAGTAGTGGAAAATTACAGTCCAAATGAAAGGAGAACAGGTCAAGTGAGTTTCCATGAGTCTTCAGAGACTAAATACTCAAATTTGGCAGACTATAAATGGATCTATTTCCTCTGCAGTCTTTGGAAGTAGTTTATTTTTTATGTTAATATTTCTCATTTATCTTCAGAAAAGTTTATCGAAGAAAACTGCAGTGAGGTTCAATTATATTATTCTGATAAAATATAGTATGAATGGTTTTCTGAATTATAGTGAATAGACATGTTTTTTTTGGACCAACTGATTACCAACACCTACTTTTATAGATCACTTGAATCCGTTAAGTGTTTTTACATTTCAAATACACTTAACAATTCAAAACACCACACTGTAATGTGAGGGTAACTGTGAGGTAATGTGTACATTATAACAGACCTTCTCCCACAGAAGAAAGACTGTTGTAAAATAGCCTTTACAGCAAAAGCTTAGGGCAGAGATTCTTGTGAACTAAGCATCAGATCTTATTACTTTTTATGCATGGTGTACTTCAAACAGGTTGGCTTCCAACATACTACTTATTTGTAAGCAGGTATATATGTTGACTTGGTTTTTGTTAGGGCTGTCATGATCACTTGATTGAAATTTCAATTGAATTCAATTAAATTTATTTATAAAGCACTTTTTGCATCTGACCTTGTCACAAAGCAGCTTTGCAGAATCTGGGTTTCAGCCCATAATAAGCAGACCAGTGGCAGAGGCAAGCAAAAACTCCCTAAGCTGGACAAAGAAACCCCAGGAGAAATTAAGATTTAGAATGAAAACCCATCCTCCTTTGGATGACATCACATAGCTATGACAAACAAAAAACAAGCTTATGTTTATAAAGGTGAACTCAGTTAAACCCTGTTAAACTTAGAACAGCAGTCCCTGTTTTGGTTAGGGGTAGGATATTAAGTATTTAATAATTAAAATTTAATTTAAATGTAAGTTTTTGATTAATTGGTTGAAGGATTACTTGCAATTTGAATGATAAACAGGGAATCTGCTAGTTCACCATGAAGGTTCCCACAACCTTTAGCACACCATTCTTTGTGCATCACAGAAAGGGAGGGAACCCACACCAGCAAGATCTCTTTTTTGTAAATACAAAATGTGTGTAAACTTGAGTTATGTTAGTGTTTGGATCCATTGAGTGTGATGAAACTTGAATTTTAATGTAAGTCGGATCTCATGCATGTAATGATGATTTATTGAACAGCACTGTGCTTTAGTAACAGCTAGCAACTTGCATGAATGGTCTCATATTACAGTAAAGTGTTTAGGAAACGTTGGTCCAGATAGAAATGCTCTTTTTAATGCGTAAACATACACCACAGCAGTAAACAAATTGGAGAGGAGACTTATGGCAAGAACGACCACACTGACGGTGCCTTAGCACAGTGCACTATTAACCCCCCATCTCACCCACCAATCACCATGAATTCTTATTCAACACTAACAGTGAATAAAATGAAAACATCCCAGCAAAAACAGTGCAAACCCACATCAATCCTCATCTCTGCAAATACACAGGCTCTCACACACTACATGTGCTCACCTAGTGGCACTTGCATATTACCGTAAAACATTTAGTAGGTGTTCAACTGCATTGTATGTATGTATGCACATTACCCTTTTTTTTGAAAGCCAGTGATGTAACAGCGAATTTTGTAAATTGAGAACCCCCTGTATATATGATAACTCATTAAATCCTGAAATTAATCACTTGATGACGTGATCACTTGTATAACTAATGACCCTTGCAGATTTTATTGCTTTTCTGCTTTCTAATCCCCTTCGTTTTACAATTTCATCAAGTATAACTTCCGGTTGATCGTTCTACAAGGTAAAAAAGGTTATTTTGGAACACATTGGTATATTAGCTTCAAGGACTTTTTTCTTCGTAGTCTTGCCACTGTCTTTCCTATATCAGGTGCGTAGTAATACCTTCTTTAGATCACCTAAATCTGTTGTGTGTTTTTCAGTCTTTGTGCTAAAGTACTCAGTGGGGTTTGTATGAATGCATTCAGGTATTATTCCTATAATTAGTTTTTAGCTTTATTCTATGTAAATATATAAATAATGTCAATAACAGGAATTACACATATTTATGTTATATAAACTTACAACAGTGGTGTGTTCATTGGCAGCATCCATTCCTGCAGTAACTACCAAGGCGTAGCTAGGATACTGGCTGTTTCCATGGACTGCTAGGAAACATATGGCAGGAGTTTTAATCTGGCAGGCAGTGAGAAAAGCTCACTGAGCAAAAGCTCTTTATTTTTGATGACTCAACACTCTGCTCATGTCTCTCTTACAGTCCATTTTCAGCCCGCCCCCTCTGAAACATTAAACATTTGCATTATGGGACTGAAGAACACTCCTTAAGAGCTCGTTTGTATGATCAGAGGTGACTTTGGCCATGTCTGGTGCCAAGCCATAAATCATTTTACTGTGCAGTTGTACATCCCTCTATTTAAATGTGATCTAGACGCACTACAGTGGTGGAGAGATGGGATGGATTACTGATTTGACTCTTATGGACAGGTGTGTGTGTAGAATCTTTGCCACAGGGTTTAAGTCACAGCACCAATTTACAACTCTATTTATCAACTCCCCGGATGTGTCTTCTCAAAGTCTCGGCTCATCACTTTTTGCTTCGCATTAGCTGAGGGATGTATGCTGCACAGTAGCTGTGTTTTTTTTCTCTTTGACCTCACCATTTCTTAGATGAAACATTGTGATCACACTAAAACATTTGCTTGTGTAATATTACAATAGCCGTGTACTTCTTCAGCAAATGACTGCTTAGGTGTAACAGACATTTCAAGTAAATTCATTGTCATTTAATTCCATACTGCTATTGAAGTTATTTGGATTAAGCACAATTCATTTGCTTTTCAGTTTGAATTCTTCATAAATAAACTTTGAACAACCTATATTTAGAATATCTAATGATTGCACTCTGCACACAGTAACATACTACTATACAGATAATTGCTGCAGACATTTTGGTGAAGTTTTGCCCATTGTAGAGCATGGCAAATTAACTTTGTAAAAAAGTGTCCTAAATTTTAGCTGGCCTTCCTGTGTTATGAGGTGGGGCTGGACAGTTTGACGATTGTTTCATTGAGCAATTTGAAATCGTTGTGCAAAATCATTTGTTGTTTTGCATGAAAATCTTTTTGTCTGTTCCAACGTATCACTGGAAAAATATATATATATAAAAAATAAAAAAATATAAAATATATATATATAGTCAATTTTATTTATACAGCGTTTTTTACAACTGACATTGTCACAAAGCAGCTTTACAGAGTTTATAGAATCTATGTCCAAGCCCCTAATGAGCAAGCCAATAAAAAAACATATATATATATGTATATATATTTAATGTGTCAATTGGTCAAGACTCTGGCTCATCAGTGTAATGTGAATGTGTGTGTTGTGTTTTGTTTTTAAGAAATCTTTAATAACTACTGGTTGTTAAAAGTTAAGTGACCAAACATATATTCTCTGCTGAAAAGCCTTCTTCATGTCTGCTCAGTTACTCTCTCGGTGCCATGCAAAAATGCACTTCTGACATCAAAGAGAGCACACTGACCGTTGCCTTATCTTAACTGCCAATGCGAGCTGTCTGTCCTTGAGGTGATGCGAGCCTTTCTCTGCATGACTTATGAGAGGTTGAGGGAAGTGAAGTGCCACTCTAGGCACTTGATCTGCTCCATTGAACCTGTTACTGTATTGAGACGAGGCATACACGTGTGTGTGTGGGGGTATAATGGTTCTGGCTTCCATGCTTCCACCTACCCCACTTACACACACATCCAGTAATTAGGGGTGTGACAATGTATTGAATTC
>JBBIGC010000007.1:7543678-7577071 GCA_037576955.1 Lepidarchus adonis
TCTCCTCCCCCCAACCCAAAAAAAATAAAAATAAAAGTGTAGTCAGAAGACTTTATTTACAATATTTTTAAGAACATATAATTAAACATGCATGAAAGATATTGCATATACATTAAACAACTGCACGGTATTGTTACTTTTGACAGAAGAAATGACATTTACTCTTTCTATTTTAGCAGTGCAATCCCATTGAACATATATTTGAAAAAAGGCTTTATTCAGCCAAAATATACCTAACAAGTGTTTATGGTTACACCAGTCAGTGCAATGTGAGCTCCTCTTTGGGATTGGACCAGACAAGCTAGCCTTCATTTCTCGCCTGGATCAATTAGCCTTGTGTGCCCATGAGCCTATTGCTGATTCACCAGTTCTCCTTCCTTAGATCATTTTTGGTAGGTACTACTACATACCCGCAACACTCCATGAGACCTGCTGTTTTGGAGATGCTCTGAAGATACTTAGCTGTTTAGCTATTATAGTCGCCAGATCTATATATTGTCCCATTTTTCATTTCAAGAACTGACTGTTCACTTGCTGCCTAATATAGCTCACCTCTTGGCAGGTGCCATTGTAATGAAATGACTAGCTAGTCAGTGTTATTCACTTTACCTGTAAGCATTAATGTTGTGGCTGATGGTGTATGAACTATTATTTCAACTAGAAGTATAGTTCTTGGAGCATCGTCTTTTCAATGCAGTTCAGAGGCAAGAAGTGGGTGTTTTCTGGGTGCCGTTCCAAGCTCAGCTGTAGGAGTGTGGTTCTACAGGCAGAGATCCATTACAACTGACTGAGCCAAGACTTGCTGTAAAAATCAGAATCTCTAAGTGTGTTGCTCTGCTCTTTTAACAAAAAGGCAGCTATTGTTTTCAGAAGTGTGGCAGTAATTGGAGTTCTCAGTCAGAGACATTTTATGAAAAGGTTATTATCAATGGGTAATTATCCACTTCAGTCTCCTCTGAGATCCTAGAAAATTGCTGTAATGGCATATATGTAGAAAGATGCCATGTTAAGACATTTGGCTCCTTGAAATTATTTAGCTTTTTAACAAAAAGTAGGGAAAACGAGAACAGTGTCATTTTAACTCATTTGTGTTAAGATATTTCACTTTTTTCCGCTTTTTTATTAGTCTTTTTGACCCCGTTTAGCATATTTCTCCCTAAAAGCACATATCTTTTTCAATAAGTTAAATGAGGGTTGGAGGGCTGACATAACAGAATATCCATCTCGTTCACTGTCACACCACTCCAGGGTGCAAATGCTGCAGAGAACGAAGCATATGGCTCACACTAAAACAAGTGACATCTTTGCTGCTACAGAACAAGGAGCCACACTGAGAATCTTATTATTTTCTCTGCAGTAAGGGGGAAATAAGCGTATCTAGCGGCCAATTCTTTGTTTTCTTAACGGATTGTCTCAGTGTTTTTCATTCTCCTTAAACTATAATCATGGCTATTGGGAAAAGTGAATAAATTACATCAATTATTCTTCAGCTGTTTGATTTCTTGCTGCTTCACTTTTACTTGGGAGCTTTTTGTGTTTAACTCTAAAACATACATAGATGTATTTGCATTTTATAAACTGGATCCTGCAGTTTTTTTCATAAGTTTACATACCCTGACAGAATTTATGATTTCTTGTCCATTTTTTAGAGAATATGAATGATAAGACACAAACTTTTCTTTCACTCACGTTAGTGTTTTGGCTGAAGCAATTTATTGTCAAACAACTGTGTTTACTTTTTTAAAATCATAATCACAACATAAACTACCCAAATGACCCTGATCTAAAGTTTACATACCCTGGTGATTTGGCCTGATAACACACAAACAGGTTTGAATGGCAATTAAAGGTGTAACCATCTTCACCTATGATCTGTTTGCTTGTAATTAGTGAGTGTGTATAAAAGGTCAATGAGTTTCTGGACTCATTACAGACCCTTGCATCTTTCATCCAGTGCTGCACTGATGTTTTTTGGATTCCAAGTCATGGGGAAAGAAAAAGAATTGTCAAAGGATCTGCTGAAAATGTACTTGAACTCTTTAAAACAGGAAAGGGACACAAGAAAATATTAAAGGAACTGAGTCAATGTCAATCTGCAGTGTTCAAACTCTAAATAAGAAGTGGAAAATTAGGGGTTTTGTGGAAATAAGGAGGCACTTGAAGAAAGATGGGCTGCATGGTCATGTTGCCAGAAGAAAGACATACTACACAAATACCACAAAGTATCCTGCTTATAATATGCCAAACAGCACAGAGACAAGCCTCAAACCTTCTGGCACAAAATCATTTGAAGTGATGAGACTAAACTTTTTGGCCACAACAATAAACGCTTGGAGAGGACTCAACAAGGCCTATGATGAAAGTACACCATTCCTACTGTCAAATGTGGATCGCTGATGTTTTGGGAATGTGAGAGCTATAAAGACACAGGTTATCAAAAAATACTGGAGGAAAATTTACTCTCATCAGCCCAGAAGCTGCACATGGGATGAACTTGGACATTCCAATGTGACAGTGATCCAAAACACAAGGCCAAGTCGACTTGTCATTGGTTCTGGAGTGGCTATCTCAGTCTCCTGACCTCTGTATCATTGAGCCACTCTGGGGAGACCTCAAACGTGCAGTTCATGCAAGACAGCCCAAGATTTTTGCAGCAAGAATGGGCAGCTTTGCTGTCTGAGAAGATAAAGAGCTTCATCCACGACTACCACAAAAGGGGGCAACACACTGTATTAAGAACTGGGGTATGTAAACTTTTGGTCAGGTAATTTGAGTAGTTTTTGTTGAGTAGAATTGTGCAGTTTTAAGTAATTTCTTTCCTTAAGTGGTTTGTATTTTGAGGTGTAACATCTGTATTTCTGTTCATGATGTTTTCTGCAGATAGTAGTCTCTGACAAAGACACAATTGGCTCCTGAAGACTCCTGAAGATTTTTTCATTGTCATAGGTTTGTCAAGGTCTTCCTTGGCTTACTGGTCTCTTTGAAGTGCATCCTTTTGTCTTAATGATATTCCAGACAGTTGATTTAGGAAATCCTAAGGTTTGAACAATGACTCATATGGTTTCATTATAGACATTAACTATTCCATGCGATGGCTAGAGTTTTTGTCTTTTTCAAACAATTAACAATAAAAAATGTTGTATTACTTTATTATATTATAATGACATATGCAAAAATACAATTACAGACAGAATATTACGCCTTAGACCTTTGCATGCTACTAGATTTGTAAATATCTAGTAAAAAAAAAAGGAAAGATACGCAAATGTTGTGCTTATTTACTCAGCAGCTACATTATAAGGTCTTTGTGATTGAATTGTCTTATATACCAACTGATCACTTTTTATTAGGTATTAAAATGACACACTTTAGTCCTGTTTCTCTGTATTGGTTGTTAACTCTCTTTACCGCATTCACCAATGGACAGGACGCCTACAGAACACACAGTGTAATTTTGGTGGTGGATCGCTCTCAGTAAAGCAGTGATATTGAAAAGTTACTGGCATATTACTTTGCATTGTGTTGGTATGAGTGGATCACACACAGCAGTGCTGTTCGAGGGTTTGGAGTTCTCTAATTACTGTCCATTTTATTAGACACCTATTTTGCTGAACCACCTTGCAGATGAAAAGTTACTGATGATAGTTTAATAGCAGAGTTTGTGTTAGTCATCCTGTTGTTCTTCACTGGTGGTCAGTTTCTGGCTGTAGTTGGTGGACTGCTCTCAGCTCAAGGATACTGAGGTAATTCAGTCTGGCAACGAAAAACACCCTGCCAGCAGTGTCCTGTAGACATTGACCACTGATAAGGAGCTAGAAGGTAACCAACACACACTGAGAAGCATCAAGTTAACGTTCATCAGTAACTTTTATATCTGCAAAGTGGACCATGAGGTTAGCTGTTTCTAATGAAGTGGACAGTAAATACATACCTGTGATCCACTCAGTGTAACCAGCTAGCTTGTTAAATAGGTTTCAAGGATGATCCCATTCTGTCTGAATGGTAATATCCTTTCCAGAAAAAAGAAGAAAGAAGACGGAGAAGCGCAAAAAGTGACAGCTATTTTATTTTAGTGTATCACATTCCTTTGTGAAGATGCAAAGATTTGACACACACAAGAGTTCCCCATAATCAAAACTCCACTCTGTTTAACTCTACAGAGAGATGTTTCCAGTTGTTATTGCTAGTGGCTTCAGCTGGTACTATGAAGATGAGAGCTTCTCAAATACACATCAGATTTTGGAAAGCTTTAAATCAGGAATAATCCCTCTGATATTATAAACATTAAAATTAAGATTTGTACATTTCTTTGGCAGCTGCCAGTCTTGGATGAAGATCTTCAGATGTTGTACAGAGAAGACTGTCTACACTACAGGCTTTCACACAGTGCAGACTGGTCGTCTTGGATCAGTTTGTGATATTTGTCAATTGTCAGGAAATAGCTCAAAGACGTTAGCCCAAGTTACACACTGTATCAGCAAGACATGACTTTCGTGACCTTCCTGTTTGAAACACAAAGCCATGCTTACATTAGTTTTTCTCATTTTTATTCCTCAGCCAATGCTCATTTGAGGAAGTAGTCTTTACAGAATGCAGACAAGACATGGAACTATAACATGATTTGTTTTTGTGACCCATTCTTGTTCAACACTACTTATTGAGCTAAAACTAAATGAATTATGTATTATCTTCATGGCTTAAAGATTCAAAAATCATGCTTGTTTAGTCTTTTAAGAAGACCATATATAGCCATGTGTTCCACTGTGGCTGCTTAATTCCACTTAGTGCGTTGTGATGTTCTGTCTAGAGCCTATTTTAGGTTTTGTTGCTATGATGGAGTTCCACTTGGATAAAGTGGCACTCCAGGTCTTGCATGCCGTTTGCGCTCCTAATGGCAGTAATAATGCCCTCCAAGCTTTCCCTCTTATCTGGCCTGTTAAGTATGTTAATATTGTTAAGTATTACTAATGAAACTCATTTTTTCCCTGAGACCTCGATTTTTTCCCACCCCCCAGAAATGTGAAACTGCATCTTTCAGTATGATGTGAGATAGAAAGATGTGGTTCATGAAGTGCGATCATTGCGATTTGTGCATGTCGTTATTTTCGGAATGATACCGGTTTTCACACTTAAAATCGAGTTTTTCTTATGTATATCTGGATTGAAATATATATATATTCTGTTCCTTTTCTCCCTTCTTGTCTCACCATGATCACTGTGTCACAGTCATTAATAGGCTGCTGTTGAGGTAAAGCTCCTTCGCAAAATTGCTTTTGATCCTGTGTTTTGTTGAGCTGAAGAGCTAAGGCAAGTGGCAGAGACTTGCTGTTGCTTAATCCTCATTTTATCCTTGAGCTTGCACTCGTCCTCTCAACACTGTCACCGTATTGAATACAGAATCATGTTTATTAATTAAACAGAGGCTATGAAAACAGCAGATTCATACTTTGTTTTTCAGGTCTCATGTCTGGAGTCTTTTGTTCTTCAGTGTAACAATAGGAACAATAGCAAACATGTAATAACATGAATTTAAGCAGAGCCATTTTATTTCTATTTGTCACTGGAAGAACTGTTCTCACAGCAATAGAATATACACAATAAAAATACCTTTTTTTATTTAGAAAGACTTTTGTTTTGGCAAAAATGTGCACTCATTGAATATTGTTAGGATCTAATTCACTTAAACTTAAGGATATAATAACTGTAGTTTATGGAAGTACATCAGTATTATTGTGTATATAAATGAAAGCAAACACTGAGTCCAAAACAGAAAATAAATATGAAAAAAACAAGTGGTAGGTGGGTATTAATTTTAATAATCTTGTTTATTAATGAAATATGAAATCACTTCATAACGGAGGCTTTGAAAACAGCAGATTCATGCTTTGTTTTTCAGGTCTAATGTCTGGAGTCTCATGTTCTGCAGTGTAACTTTCCACCATTTCAACAATAGCAAACATAGAATAACGTGAATTTAAGCATAGTCTGAGTTTAGGAGGAGCAAATGTCTGACATTGCGATGATTTGTTTGGATTCTGATTCTGATTAAATCTTTGATTCATGGTTCATCATTCAGAGCCATTTTATTTATATTTATCAGTCACTGGAAGAACTGTTCCACAGCAATAGATTATACACAAAAACTTTTGTTTTGGCAAAAATGTGCATTCTTGGAATATTGTTAGCCTCTTTCACTTATACTTCAGTATATAATAACTGTAGTTTATGAAAGTACATCAGTAATATTTTGTATTTAATTGAAAACAAACACCGAGTCCAAAACAGAAAATAAATTCCAAAAGGCAAAGTTGGGCATAATAATCAAGTGGCAACATTACGTGAGCACATGGCTACATAAACAAAGGCACATGATGCAATAAACAAAACATAACAGGACATGACAAGATTAATAATGATGTACTGTATCCCTATTTCTCATGGTGAAATGAGAAGAAGGACAAGATTAATTTAATAGTAGCCCATATTTGATCTTTTGACCTCCAAACAGCCAGCAAGAGCTGGATGGCATATTAAAGCATAGCTCTTCTACTGCGTGGATTTTGTATTTATATTTGTATTGTAGCTTTATTTTGAACATGTTAAAATAGTATACCAACAACAAAGACAAAAGAAACACAAACAAACAAGAAAAAAAGAAAACTAAACAATAATAATCATAATGAATAACTACATGTTCAAAAAGGAGTAGGAAGAAGCATAAATGATATGAAGTTGATGAAATAAAACCTGAGCCCTATGCTGAGCTTCATTCAGACCAGCACAATTGATCTGTACTGTCTCTCACTTTCATTGTGGTCGTGTGTTAGAATCAATCTTACGATGAGACAAAAACACGCTGCTCAGAAAAATAACACACACAAGCTTTTATATTCAAATCAGGCAAATTCTAGACTATTCTGGCAAGTCTAGTCAATAAAAAAGGTGGGAATCACACTGACAAGTATTTATATATTTATGATCTTATTTATAGAACATGAGAACTTTTCTGTTTGTTATAAAAATAAGTTTAATTAGAGTTTATCATCAAATATTTTTTCATATTATCAGCCAAAGTTCAGCATCTTTCCAATGCCAGTTGGAAACTTATGTCAATACCATATTGCTATAAAATAAATATAATTTAATCTGTGTGGCAGCATTTTTCTTTCTATTTTCACTTGTTTAGTAATTTTGACTAAAGGGCTTGTTGAACGCTCTAGCAAAAATGAAAACTGCCCCAGACCCTAGTATATGACACTGTAAAATCTCTTAGGATAAACTAAAGCACTTTAACAGCTGCACTGGATTCTGATCCTCATTATCATACATGATGCACAGTATGTTTTTGTTTTTTGGACACTGATGCATTTTTAATGTGAACTAGGATCATCACTACTGTACTGAAGACAAATGTGTTAAAGTCTGAAGTATTTTACACTCTAAATTTTGCTGTGAGATATAGTGGATAATTTAAATGCATTATACAGTGTGTCATGTTTATCATGCATAGCTGACTGATTCAGGAATAGAAATGAATAGAAACGAATCTATTTGTCTGACCTGTGGCCACTGTCTGACCCTTACGTCATGCCTGGACGCTTACTGAACTGGCTGTCATGTACCAGGTAACCCGTCACTATTATTTACTTTGAAATGGCTCGACAAGGTCAGTGTGTCTCTGCTTAACTGCTGAATACTAACTATTAGTATTTGCTAACTATGCCTTAGCTCCATTGCTAATCTGATGTGCTTTTCAGTTCAGTTCTGCTCTGGTTTCCTTGAGTTAAATGCTTTTTAATTTGATCTATTCTACACATATATTACGTGCCCTCTTGTTACTTTTGACTGCTGCAGCAGCACATTCAATAAGTTCCATAATTATTGACAATCTTGGTGCTTTTTGAAGTTCTGGTTTCATTTCCCTGACAAAAATACAAGTGCAACACAGTTATCAGAGAGCTCTCAAGTGCAGGGAAGAGCATAGGAAAAACCCCACTCCTTACCTAAGGCTCCAACTTGTGAGGTGTAGTTTATGAGGCAAGTGTGTTACTGCTATATCATCAGGGTGAGAAGGAGTGGGCTGCAAAATGATCAGGTATTAGAGCTCTGTGCTATCTTTTTTCTGGCAGTGGTAAGTTACTTAGCCCAGTGGTCCCCAACCACCGGGCCGCGGAGTGCTACAGGGCCGTGGAGCATTTCGAATCGGGACGCGTGCTGGTACCGGGCCATACAAAAAATTCTAACTTTTCTTTTTGTTAAATACGATCTCTATCCGTAGCATCTAAATATGTTTGAGACATCAACTTTGCCAGTATTCTGGATGAAAGTCATGGCAGAAAACCCTGAGATCGCCACAACAGCACTGAAAAATTATTCAAGGACTGTTTACGCATAACCAGAGCCTGTGAGGGGCAGAGGAGGACATTACTCTGATCATTGTTCGAGCATTTCAGAAAGACTGCTAAGAAAGTTTTATTTAATTGAATTATCCGTGACACCTTAAATGCTAGGCTGCGAAAATATTATGACATTAAACCGGTCCGTGGCGGAAAAAAGGTTGGGGACCGCTGACTTGGCCAATAGTGAGAAGTATTTTTGTGGTTGGGCAATATTTGGTAAGGGGAGACTCACCTTGTGGACGGTGCTCTGGACTTCAGTGAATGGTAGGTCCTCAGTCATGGGGAAAGTATTTGCTGGTATAAAATGTGGGAACTATGAGTCCAAGAAAAGCAGAACACCTCTCGAGGAGAGAAGCGCATGCAGCGGTAATCATGACTGGAAGACAACAAAAATGCCAGTATAGGGAAGGGAGCCCTGAGACACACTTCCCAAGAGGGAGCGCATGCACCATGGCTTTGAAAAGTGGGAATCCCAGGAAAGTACCAGCAGGACCTCAAGAGTGGCAGAGAAAGGAAAAAGCCAGGACATGGCATAGTGGAGCACTCGCTACCTGAAGCAACTTGCTAGAGAAAAAAACACCAACAAATCATCACAGATTCTACTCGCTTTACATGACAGTGGACACGTGATTGTTGTATTTATTGTTAAAACTGAAGGTGTAAGAAAGTGTTATAGTGTTGTGATGTTATGGAACCATTTATGTTTGAAATAAACATTCAGTGGTTGGTTCTTGAATGAACCATTTTTTGTAAAGCTTTTTGAGTGACAATAATTTAACATTTAAATTCTTCCACATAATGTGAATGTTCTTGCAAAAAACTTTACATTATGTAATAAATTATTTATATTTATATTTATTTATATTATATTTATAAAACAGGTCTTTAGTGGACTAAAATGATTTAAGTGAATTGTTAAAATAAATGAAATAAATAAATAAAATAAGCATCTCAGACTCATTCAGTTGATGGACAGATTCAATCAATCCCAGCTGACTATGGGCCCAAAGCAGGTTTGGCCCTGGACAGAGCAACACAGAGACAGACAGCCATTCACCCACCAACACGTGGCCAACCTGGAGAACCTGGACCTTTGTGCTGCCAGGTGACCGCGCTAAACACTATTAAAGAGCAAAGTTATAAGGTTATACTTGTTAGGGTGATGAAAGAAATTAGTACTTGTGTGATTTTTTTTTTTATTATTATTATTTTTTTTTTTACATTTTGTGTGAACTATGGCCATTTAAAAAATATGGATCGGCAATAAAAATGTATAAATACTTTTAAGTTTAGTACATGATGTTTCATAAGGGGGAAATATTATACGATCACAGTTAGATTTCCATTTTGTTTTGGTATCCAACGGTTGGCCATTCTCTTTACTGGACTGGAAAGAATTGTGTCCCTTTAATTTGATCTGGGTATCCAGACAGCAAAACCTTGATTGCTTGAACAAGTCTCTTTCCCTTGCACTTTAAATGTGATCAGAGGAACATGTAGCTGGTTCCTGTAGCTGGGGCAGATGCTGAGTTAGTATCAGATTGGTTATTATTCCTGATCAGATGCAGGAACCAGCTGGACACACAAGTGAGAAATACCGGAATTATTTATCCTGTATGGCATTCTTCATCAGATCCTTTAAACCAGATAGCGCTGGCATGCAAGAGGTGCTGTTCTGTCTGTAATTGATGGCTCGATGTATGAGGAAGATGTAGCCCACCCCATCTCCAATTCATCTCACCTGGGGCAGCTTGATGTGCATATGCCGTGGTAAAGCTCCAAGCCTGCAGTTCCTACTGAAATAGGAGATACATGCACTGTCTATCTCCGAGTATTCTAATCATTCTAATTTGAGCTTTTTTCCTCTGATTCATTCTGTTTCTTGGACACACACACTTTGCAAGCAAAGCTCCATAATACAGGCCTGCTCCAAAATCTGTTTTTGAAATGGAGAATTATACTGTGGTTGCATCACACTTCACTAAATGCAGATGAAAATGGATTGAGGAAGCTGAAGTACCAGAGTGGAGATGGTCAAAGTGCAACATTCTTTCTCTCAGAATTGTGCATACAGTGGGGCAAAACAACTATTTAGTCAGTAACCAATCGTGCAAGTTGTCCCACTTAAAAAGATGACCTGTAATTTTCATCATAGCTTTACCTCTACTATGAGAGACAAAATGAGGAAAAAATCCAGAAAATCACATTGTCTGATTTTTAAAGAATTTATTTGCAAATTAATTCCACAGTGTGGATCAGCATCTCACACTGTGGATCACAGATTACCTCACCAACCTTGGTGTTCATCTGAACAATAAACTGGACTGAGCTGATAACACACAGGCTCTGTATAAAAAGGGGCGGAGAAGCTGTATCTGCTGCGGAGGCTCAGGTCTTTTGGATTGCAGGGTCCACTCCTGAAGACCTTCTACGACTCTGTGGTGGCATCAGCCATCTTTTACGGTGAGGACAGGAAGAGGCTGAACAGGCTGTTCCGCAGGGCCAGCTCTGTTATTAGAGGCCCTCTGGACCCGGTGGAGGTGTTGACCGACAGGAAAATAGTGGCTAAGCTGTCATCCCTGCTGGACAACACCTCTCACCCCATGATGGAGACTCTGACAGCACTACACAGCTCCTTCAGCGAGCGGCTGCTGCACCCAAGATGTTCCAGCTGCAGTCAGACTGTACACCTGCAGCTGACCACACACACACACTCCCCACAGACTGACAATTGAAACTTCACTTCACACATGTAACGTTCATATTCATTCATATTCTCTATGTGCAATATTCATCTGTGTAACGTGCAAAAAAAAATTCTGTGCAATATTGTCTGTCTCGCTGCATTGTCTACACTTGTACTCTTACTTTTGCCTTATTTATTGTGTGAATACTTTTTATATTTTTTTGTATTAGTATATTATTTTATTTTAGCCTTTATCTTACCCATAACATTTTTAAAAAGCACCTGTTTTACTTATTGTTTTTCTCAATACCCTGTTTACTGTCCTGCTGCTGTAACAATGTGAAATGTCAGTCTTCACAAGGTTTTCACACACTGCTGCTTTTGGGGCAACACAGACTTTCAACTCCCTCCAAAGATTTTCTGTGGGGTTTAGATCTGGAGACTGGCAAGGCCACTCCAGGACCTTGAAATGCTTCTTACGAAGCCACTCCTTTGTTACCCGGGCGGTGTGTTTGGGATCATTGTCATTCTAAAAGACCCAGCCAAGTTTCATCCTCAATGTCTTTGCTGATGGAAGGAGGATTTCACTCAAAATCTCACGATACTTGGCCCAATTCATTCTTTCATTTACACAGACCAGTCGTCCTGGTCCCTTTGCAGAAAAACAAAGCATGATGTTTCTACCCCCATGCTTCACAGTAGGTATGGTGTTCTTTGGATGCAACTCAGCATTCTTTCTTCTCCAAACACGACAAGTAAAGTTTTTACCAAAAAGTTCTATTTTGGTTTTACCTGACCATATGACATTCTCTCAATCCTCCAAATGCTCTCGAGCAAACTTCAGATGGGCCTGGACATGTACTGGCTTAAGCAGGGGGACACGTCTGGCACTGCAGGATTTGAGTCCCTGGCGGCGTAGTGTGTTACTGATGGTTGCCCTTTGCTCACCGTTCTTGTGATCATGTGATCACAATTTTGTTACCGGTGTCCTTTGACAGCTCTTTGGTCTTGGCCATAGTGGAGTTTGGAGTGTGACTGTTTGAGGTTGTGGACATGTGTCTTTTATACTGCTAACAAGTTCAAACAGGAGCCATTAATACAGGTGACGAGTGGAGGATAGAAGAGCTTCTTTAAGAAGAAGGTACAAGTCTGTGAGAGCCAGAATTCTTGCTTGTTTGTAGGTGACCAAATACTTACACACACTTACCACCATAATTTGCAAAAAAATTCTTTAAAATCAGACAATGTGATTTTCTGGATTTTTTTTTCTCATTTTGTTTCTCATAGTTGAGGTAAAGCTATGATGAAAATTACACACACATCTTTTTAAGTGGGAGAACTTGCACAATTGGTCGCTGACTAAATACTTTTTTGCTCCACTGTCTATGTAATTACAAAGCAGGTTTACAAAACACTGCCATTAAATGAATGATCTAAAAACCGTATCAAATGCAGATTGGACATGTCTGATCCCCATGTCTGTGTATTTTACTGTAACAAACATACCTTGAGCAGTGAGGTGCCTCACTCAAGAGCCCCTCAGCCTGCTGGGTGATTCTGTGAAACGAACTCATGACCCTTCGCTCACAAGCCCACTTCTCCAACCATTAAGCCACGGCTGCCCCACAACTGTGTGAGTAGTTTTGCGTCTGGCCATTCAGTGCCTGTTTCTAGTGTCACAGAACTGGTTAAAATCTGGGGTTAAATGGATCTTCAGAAACAGCTCTGAAGCCCTTTCAACACACAGCACAGCGTCGTCAGAAACGCCACTTTAAAATAAATAACAGGTTAAATAAATCGTGTACACAGACACGCACGCACACACAAACCTCACACACACACACAAAGCATGGCGTCAAACGACATTTTAAACATGTCAACATGCATCAGGTGTGTCATGTCACATGTCTCTGAAAACACCCATGGACACGCCCATAACACACCTACTGACACGCCCATTTCATCTTGTGTTTCTTAAGTTTCAGGAAAAACAGCAAACGGTGCTTAGACAAACCTCCCTTTTGGGACAGTGTGAGTCACTCTCTCTCTCGCGCTCTCTCTCTCACAGATTTATCTGCAATATGTCTGTACCTCTCTAATTAGATCCCACATTTTCAACAGGAAAAAAAGATTTTTCTCTCTGTCTAATAAAATATTTTAAATCATTTGGCGTTTTGACCTTTTCCTGAAAGGACATGATGACTTAAAATGACAAACTTCAGTGTGTGTTTAGGAACAGAACAGTAATTGTGGAGACCAACATTGAACAGTGAAAACTGAAAAGCATCCAATAATTTTACAGAAATTAAAAGCATTTTATTGACATATTTGGAAAGGACAGTGTTTAAATCAGATAATTCACCAAGCAAAGACTGAAGATGCACTGATTCGCAGCAGTGTGTGGTACATGCGCGTGTGGCTTGTTTGGAGGTCTGCTCTGGGCCTGTTGCTGAAAGAACGATCCAAATGAAGTGTGCCTTGGTACCAGAAAGCTTCTCTTCTTATATTCATAACCCTCTGCCTAGACCGCTCTCAGTTTTAGGGCATTGCCATGGATACCCATGGAAGAGCACTTTGTCATTCTGTGCCTCAGGGGATAGCAAAGAGCAGTGGCCTCACGACAGGTCCTAATTGGACAGCTACTGGGTTTGGAAAGAATAACGGGACTGTGTGTGCTGTGTCGTCAAATTTATGTTCAAACAAACCAGTACATCATTAGGCAAAACTGTTCTGGGCCTGTTAGAATGATTCCTCATGTGCAGCAGACATTATTATGGTTAATTTTTTCTAAAATCTAATAAGGCCAATGTTATTAAGTTTAACACATGCTCCAGTGTGTGGTTGTGTGCAGCCTATAAATTGAAATCACACCCTCATGCACTGACCGGTAAATCAGTATGTTAGCTGCTTGCTGTTCAGAGCAATTTGTTATTGAGTATCTGTAACTGTATCTGCAAATAAGTACTGACACCAGGCAAGCTCTGATAGGACAGAAATTGTAGTGTTAAGAAGGTAAAACATATCATAGCTCCAAAAGATGTTGAAATCCTGTATTGATTGGCTGGTCATACAAATCAATCAACCTTCTCTGTAATCTTTTTGATTTTTCACTGTTTTAAGAACATTTCTCTCCATTTTCCGTTATTGTTTTTGGTGTCCTATCAAATGTGTAGTATTAAATGGAACTTTGTTACTACGGCCTTGTGAATTCTTCATATTCTAAACATTGCATGTGGCCGCAGGACTGCTTTCATTTTCCAGTTTAAATATTTCCTCACTGCTGCTATTTTTAGGGATGTGCTGCTACAAAACACTCTGTGATGACTGATGTAAAATAAAGGATCAGGCTTGGGTTTGTTCATGCTCAGGCCCATCTTGATCTTTTAAAAATGCTCTGATTGGCCCTGATAATGATCGAGACAACGCCTATTGCAACATATCTACATTAAATCTACGTTTGAATACTTTGACTTAATGTTCGACAATTTTACAAACCTATTACATTTACATACATTAACATGGTCTAGTTTGAATCTGTGGTTTTGACAATTTTTCTAGTTGTTTCAAAGAGCTATAAGTAAAAAATGATTGACAGCAAAACACATGCTTTTGTTCTCACCTGCAATTAACAAGACATTTAACAAAGGGTTAACAGCTTGATGTATCTGATTTCCCGCTGTAAAGTGTTTTAAACCAGTGTGGATCTCATGTTTTCTCCATCTGGGTTTTGTGTGCAGATGCCGCTCGTATGAGGACTGCTGTGGAACTCGCTGCTGTGTCCGAGCCCTGTCCATCCAGAGGCTCTGGTACTTCTGGTAAGACATATATTCTCATTCCATTAACATATATTTAAAGTATTTCTTCTAATCAAGGGTACCACCATATAATTAACTAAATTATTAACATGTCTTCTTGTTCAGAAAAATCCTTCGAATTAATCTTCTAACTCCTGGATGTTTTACTGCTGGGCTATTTGCAAAGCTGTGCCTTTTTGGCATTAAAAACATGCAGTTTTTCAAATCACATTATTAAATTGCTCAATGTTGTTAATTATCACAGATTTGTTCCTTTTTCAAAAGTGTGACTCTTTAAAATACATATTCATGAAGTGATAGAGGCTAAACTGTGCCGCTCAGTAGTGATCACAGCCTCATGGGCCAAAAGGTTTCTGTACCCAGATCACCCAGGGCTACGTTTGCACATGCAAGATGTATTAGTGCCATTGCAAACTTTTAGTAAATCAGATATTTCTTAATGAGAGAAAGTTGATGCCGCAAGCACTTGGAAATGCTCACTGATCAGAGCAAAACAATGCAAGCGGACAAACACAGCACTGAGAAGAGAATCAACATAACTCTCAAGAAGGAAACGTTTTAGTTTTGAAACTTGTCAATCCACTGCAAATGTCTATCCACTGCAAGTTGAAATACAGTATATCTACCAATAGTAGCCCCGACGTTTATTCAAAAAATTATTTACGGCCCAGTGTTTAAGAGACCGGCGATTGTTGGAGACTGGCTATTATTCTCCTCACAGACGGAATGGTGATTGGTATTTATGGCCACAAAATGTAGGCACCCCAAAATGTCATGTAGCTTCTTCACCTGAATTTTTTTTTACGTATGAGTTTGAATGCTAAAGCGAATGACCATTTCCTTCCCATCGCTTGTGACAAAATGTACACAAAGAAATTTTGTTTAGACTTTCTCCCTTCCTCGTCTTCGACAAAGCTTTTTTGATACGAAAATTTACTTACCGTATGATTCACTGCAGGAGGGCGGAGCACAGGTGGCACGAAAAAAGAGGATTAGTGTATGGAAAGTCCGGTGGGTCATTGGAGTTCTGCATTTACTACAGACCGGCTTCTATTGGAAACCAGCGTCTATTTTTATTACGACATCTCTTCAAACCCGGCGTTTATTGGAAATGGGTGTCAATAAGAGACAGGCTGTTATTAGAAGATATACAATACATCCCTTGAACATCTTGATTATAGATTTAAAGTACACTGTATGCCTCAACATTTGCAGACACTTGCTCCTTCGTTGATTCTTCTGGAGTCTAGGGAGTTTGGAGTTTTAGTTCCACCTTTGCTGTAGTAACAGCTCCTGTATTTTTGAGAAGACTTCACACTGGATGTTGGGGATTTGAGTGTATTCAGACACAGGAGCATTAGTAGTGTCACTGTCATTTCAAAGGTATTGGCTTGAACTTAAAGGCAGCTGCATTGCAGTGTAGCCACTGTTTCAGGGACTTAATACTCCTCTAACTGACATTTGTCTCTTGCAATGTTATTCTAATGTGCAACTGCTCCAGAGGATTCCATTCTACAGCCATTGGACAGTCAATGCTTTCCTATCTACAAACAATTGAAGGTTCATTAGCAACAGTAGAATTCCTACTATTGTAGAAAAGTAGCAGCATTCACCAATTAGTTTCTGGATACAGGAGATCTATCTAAAAGCTTTCTATGGAGATTGTGTCAGCAGTGGGTGCCCCTTAAATGAGCAGAACCTACCAATTAAAAGGATCATTTGGATGTGTTTTGACATAGTGTAACAGCCTAAATGTTCTTTTTATTAATGTTTCTGTGTAGCTATGAGAGTTTTTGTGTGTCAGATGGTTCCATCTGTTTAATTAAAGCTTGTGTGGTTCATTTAGTACCTTTCAGTTCAGATTTATTTTTTAATGAAAAGAGCCACTAAACTCCGATTACTTGAGCACTATCGCTAAATGACTGTGGGCAAGGCCAAATTAAGGAAAAATGAAGACTGAAAAATAGGGGCTGCAGTGTGGAGAGTAGTGTGTTACTGCTAAAGCTTTAGGTTTAATTATACCCCCAGTGATTTGGAGATTTGGAAACATAATAACAAAAGATGCCCTTGCTGTACTTTTTTCCTTTCACTTTCTGAAACAACCTCCTTGTCTTTAATAGGCTGCTGCTGATGATGGGTGTACTTTTTTGTTGTGGAGCCGGCTTTTTCATTCGCCGACGCATGTATCCATCTCCTCTCAGTGAAGAGCCTGCCTTTAATGTGTCTTTCACCAGACAGCCTGTGACCACACCAGGTGAGATACTTTTAATCAGAGTATCAGCTCACGCTGATATAAAAACATTTTTAATATTGAGTATATCAACGTATAATTTGCATAGTTTCATTTCTGTTAACTTAAAAATTTTAGTAGTAAAATAAAAGCAATTCTGAATGATATCCCATGTGCAAATGGCAATATAACTCCAATGTAATTGTAATTCCCTTTTCCCTGTAATTCCCTGTGTACACTGTCCATTACTCTGCACTATCATTATCTGTTTAAGCAATAATACACTAGAAGTGCTCTAGGATGACACTGAATGTATTATTGTGATTATTCCAGTGTATTTTACTATTAGTTTTCAGAACAAGAAACTAAATCTGCTGCATACTTCTGAAAACAAAAAACGAAGAATGTCTACACTGGAAATGCTAAGTCTGCCTATCAAGTCCAAATGTAAACTACTAACGAGGCTTTGAGAGAACTAGCTTTACATTTGTTACACTTTTAAACACTATATCAGTAGCTAATAAGTGCTTAAAAACACAAACTGAAACCTGTCAGTCTAGCAGTTTCAATGTTCACCATCTACTTTCGGTTAATGTTTTAATAACGCATGTCTAACGTCCAGCGGTTTGTCGATTTCCCTGCTCAAACACTCATTGGTTCAACTCGCATGATAATTGGCAGGTTTGTTTGTGCAGGGGATTGACCAAAATGTGCAAGATCCTGCACCTTCATGTTTGAATTTGGGCACCTCCGTTATAAAAGGGTTGGTTATACAGTGAACTTTTCTCCACCTCGTGGATTGGTTTGGCTTAACCGCAGTGTTTAAGAGCATTAGTGTGATGCAACACCTCAAAAGTAGAAACAGGGCATCCATCTAAACCTGAGCAATGTTATGTGCATGTGGTGTAGCTTTGTTTTTTTTTTTTAACAATGGGAACAATATGGTTAACCATCCTCTAAACCCTCTGCTCAAACGGAAATCGATGTTACACTGATTTCTTTATACTTAATTTAGCCCTACAAAGTCAATTAAGTCGAAATCAAAATTATTTAAAGAACAGTGGTGATCAATAAGGAATTTTTCTATTGGAATATGGTCAGTCAGTCAGATTGTGTGTTTTCAACCCATAATTTGAAGGGAAGAACTTCACTTGAAAACATCATAAGAGATTCAGTCTCAGAGTTCCATTATCAGGAGTTATTAACCTCTCAGCCAATCGCATTACGAGTTTAACCCGGTCTAAGATATAGGTGGATGAAGGGTAAACAGCTCAGACATTGCTGCACACATTCATTACTTCTATAATCTAAAGTCCAGAGAGCTGCAGGCTGGATAGAGGCAGGAGATATTTTCATCCTTACCTCAGCCGCACCCTGCTACTGTTACGCTTCCTTCATTGATTCAGAAAAAGCAGGATATCTCCGATAAAGCTTGAATCACTGGAAACAGATATGGCACCAGCATATGCACATCATCAAAGTCCTGCTGGCATGAATGGATGAAGCAATAAACTGTAAAATTAGAGGACTGTGCTACATTTATGATGTGAAATTATATTTTCAGGTTTGCCATTTGTATTAAAAATATATTTTTGCTTTCCCCATTTTCAGTATAATTCGTTACTTTAAAAATGAAACATATGTCATAACTATAACTAACTACAACAATGTAATATATAGTCATGGAAAGAAGCCTCACAGCAAAAATGCCTGGGTTTGAGCCCCAAGAACTTCTGTCCTCCTCGTGTTCGTGTGGGTTTCGCCCACCGTCCAAAGGCTTGGGGTTTAGATTGACTAACTGCTCTAAATTGCCATTGTCTCTCATGTGAAAGTTAGGAAGGATGTGTAGCTGTCAATGATCCATCAATGTGAAAAGAAAATTTGGGATTACTTGGATTGTGAGAAGAAGAAAATAGAATAAAAATTGAAGGGTGTTCACAGCAACATGGATAAAAATAATCACTGCAGATTTGTTTGGAAAAACTCCAAAAAAAAAAAGGCAAGTCATTTACTGAAAAGGAATCTGAAAAACATTTGATCCATGACATACTTTTACAAAAATATGATTCAGAAACAAAAGTAGGTCACCGCCTTTCCATGGCTTTTAAAAATTCGCTATCGGAACAGAGGAAAATTAAATGGACTCTGTCATTATCTCAGTCACTCATGTGGAAAATTGAATTGAGAGTTTAAATAATGCGGAGAGATGCCTAATTTTGTTCCTGGAGTTGGATTGTTGGAGCGTTGTTCTCTGGGGAACATAAAACATGAAAAGACCACTGTGCTTCTTTTCCCACTAATAATACTGTACAATTACATTCATTCACGACAGATTGGCCAATTACCAGATGTTTTCAGGGCACATTTAAGATTAATATTTAGCCTTTCTATTAAGCAAACCACTGTTACTTTTTGTCTGCATGCAGTGAAAACTTCTGAAAGCAGTAGCCATCTACACATAAGAAACAGTCAGAAATAAACAGAGCAACATAAAACATTTCTTACATTTGTAATGACTGTGTTAAGAGATTTAAACCTTGTAATCCTGCATTTAATTTCTGGGCCTGTGTGGTTCATTTGGCAGTACAGCAGTAATGAGATTTGTGCTTAGTGACACCCTGTGGTTGTTCTCTCTACTCATCAGTCTAAGAATACGGTTAGTTTAGCAGCAGTGGACTTAAAATAGAGATTGAAATTGAAATGTAATAAACTAGAGACTGAGGCGTAAGAGTTGTGTTTTGTGCATATTTGTGAGCTGCCTTTCATTTGGAATCCGAACAAGTAAACTACATTAATTATTACTTGTTTTATATTATTATAAACATAAAAATATATTATTTACTTGTATTATGACGCTAAAATTCAGCAGCAGATCTTTCATTGCTTTAGTAATAACTGTTAAGACATTTTTTTTCTAATTGCACCCAGCTATATTATCTTACACATTTAGTACATTCGTTTTAAGAATTTTGCACAGTAAAGAAAACCTCTAAATTCATTGTATTTCCCTCCCACAGTGTCTCAGCAGCCTGGCATTCAGGGCTATGGTGACCCTGGCGGAGCCATGACGATGCCCCTAGCACCTGCTTACCCTGGCCAACCCAGTACAGCCCACATAATGAGCTCCTACCCACCGCCACCGTCCTACTGCAACCATCCTCCACCCTCTTACGACCAGGTCTTTAAGACCACAGAGAAAAAGTAGGCCCAGGCCTGCGCAATGGCACGACGCACCACAGCAGATCACTGATCTGAGTCGGGATGATACCATGCCGCACAACAGCTCCAGCGCCCTAGATGGCCCTAAAGTAGTGGAGATTCTTTTTTCCATTTGTAAGCTTCATTTAGGAAATCAGCTTTTTGTTCCCTCAAATCCCTGTTCATTGTTCAATATTGTAGAGCTGAATTATGGCCATGTTTTTTGTTTTTCATCTCTTATATAAATTAAGGTCTGCATTTTTAATAGAAGGACTTGGCAGAACATAACATAAATGAACTGCATGAGAACCAGTTGTAATTGAAGTAAGACTTGTTTGAGTATCTCAGAAGAACGGAATTACTGCACCATACTGGAAAGAACAGCACTAAGTCTCACTTCGTCACGTCTCTATAATTATTTGATTTGACCGAAGAAAATGACAAATTTGACTTTGAAGCACACTTCCCCTTCCCTAATTTCCAGTGCAGTGACACTGTCCAGATGGATCCAGATTGGATGGCCTGGAAAATGGAGGCTTTGGACTCTTTCCTTGGAATGCTTTCAGTATGCCCCTAGCGCTTGATTGAGTGTATGTTTCTTAACTCAGTCAGTGGAATAAAGAGGACCTCTACCGGCATCAACAATAATCCATGTGATAAAACCAAGCATTTGGTTCTCTGTAGAGGAACACATTGCTCCCAAGGCAACCGTACAGATACTATGGAAACCTATAGATGGCTCTAATAATGAAATCAAGGACAAAGTACATCTTCTCCCCCAGTCCCTGCAAAGCCATGTGATTAAACCTGTGTTACTCACCAGGCTGTCCGGTTTTTGAAGCACAGTTTTGTAAGCACAGTCATGGTCTGCTCCCGAATCAGTTGCATCTTGAAATAGCTGTACAACACCATGCCCAGAGCACATGTCCACAATGAGCCTGATTATACTTCCCAGCATGCATTCATCTCAGTGCTACAGTTGGAAGCAACCTGTACTAAAGGCACCTTGTTGAAAATTGAGCCATTATAAAATGTTTATTGTTCCTCATTGGACTCTGCAAGGCAAGAAATAGAATGAGCACAAACTGGCCGCCTGGTGGTATGTGCTGCTTAATTACCATTACAGCAACAAGCAGCTGAATTAATCAACTAGGCTGATTGATCAGACAGTCTATTTTTAGAAGAAGAGGGAAACTGCAGACTAAGCAAATGTCATCATGCATAAAAAGCACATTGTTGATTTTGGTTTTAAAAGCTTAGAACAAGCAGTTTCCTGACCTACAAGAAAAATAGAAAAGTTGGCACATTTTATAAAATGTAATAAAAACAAAAATGTATTCATTTGTAAATTTCTTTTGAGCTTTTATTTAACTGACAAAAGCACATAGAAATGACAATGGTTTGGCTGACCAACTGTTTTGTAAATTAATACAGAATCTGAGGTCTGCAGCATATTCCAAAAAAAAGTTGAGACATGCAAAGCAAGAGTGAAAAAGTTATATTTGTAGTTTTAAAAGTTTATAGATCTGTATTCCACAACAGAGACGAGGGTCTCACGGTTGAGTGTAAAAGAAACATTCACCAATAGCCCGCTCTCGCCAATCAAAGATCTTTTTTTTTTCAATCATTCTGATAAAGAACATTTGTCAAGATGTTGCAGGTCTTTTAACATCTATAGTACATAAATGTGAAGAGATTCAGGGAAATCAGAAATTTCCACCCATACATTGTAAAGCTGGAAACCATTTCTTAAACCATTTCTTCATTACCTGCGAGGTCTTCATGCTACAAATGGGCTTGGGAGTATGGAAAACTGTGGTCACTTCAATCCTGAATCCATTCTATTACACAAAGAGAAAGCCATACATGAATTCTATGCAGAAACAACACCAAGATCTCTAAATCAAAAAGACCATTCAGACTGGTATCAGGAAAAGGTGCCAACTGCATGGGTGACTTGCATCTGTTTGAAGATATTGTTGATACAGTGGGGTTTAAATGGGGCTTTAAAGAGACGATGCTGCCATTAAGGTGATGTCTTTTCCTGAGAGATCCATGGTTATTTCAGCAAGATGATGCCAAGCCTCATTCTGCACAAGCTAAAATAGCATGGATTTGAGTGCATGTGCTTCACTGGCCTCCAACTACAAATCTTTCTGCTATTGGTATTGTCTTTGAATCACGAAGAAAATCTGACAACAAACAAGGTCTGATTGAGGATCAAGCAAAAATGGGCAAAAATTCTACTTGCAAAACTGCAACATTTGGTGTCCTCAGTTCCCAATCGATTAAACAGTGTAATTATAAACAAAGGTTATATAATACAGTAAACATGCTTCTGTCCCAGCACTTTTGTTGCAGGTATCAAATTCTACATTTCTTTATATGTACAATATGTGTTTATGTTGGTCAGTGAAAACATTGGAAGTTTTGCATCTTGTATTTCTGTAAAATCTAAGAGAATTAACAAAGCACAGATTCTGGTTTTTATTGCACTTCACAAAATGTTCCCACTTTTCCAGAAATGGGGTTTGTGTTGGCGTAAGAATGAAAATGATGGTCAACTTTAGACAAGTTTGTAGAAAAGAGTAATGTCAATGTTCTAACTAAAAGATACAATGTGGAGACTGGTCAGGCGAGAGGGTGTTCTATTAAGCAGTTACCAGTGAGGAGTTTGGATAATGCAGGCTGGTTTAATAGAAACATTTTGGTGTAATGATGCCTGGAGTCCAATTTAATTCTCCTGTCCAAGTAAAGTAAATGGATTTTTAAATGAACCTTGCAAAGCACATTTCAGGTGTTCTGAAGGAGGATTTTTTTAAAGTGCTACTGTGGGTAAAGGTGGTTTATTGATGCTTAATGATGAGTAGCATATATTTTAGGAATGAAACCTGGAACTTTGTGTGCTAGACACGTTTGATTACCAATGTACTTTCTATGCAAATGAAAGACAGGGTCAGTTTGCTATAAGTATTATTTGTTTAGGTGTTACTGTGGGTTGGTGATTGGTTTTTCTTATGGTGCCAGTATATCAAACCTGGCTGGAAATTAACAAGTGGAAGTGCTACTACGTAAACCAAGTGACAGTGGGTCAGATTCCTGTCCCTCGTCTTAAATAGCAATGGACAGAACACTAAAAATGAAAACTGTAATATTAACCGCCATGTTGTATCCAGTAAACAGTCACCGAAGTGTCAGTAACTATGAAAAATTGTAACTTTTAATGTCAAAAAGGACGCACCATCATAAATACAATAAAACTCCTTGTCATGCTGTTAAGACTACACCAGGTTTGTTTTTGTGACGTGTCTACAACTGTTGTGTATAAACAAATCGTTTTCAACATCACATTTTAAAGGAAAAGTAGTTCTGTGTTTTATATCCTCCAATCTTTGAGTAGCCACACACACTGAACACACTCACCATAATCTGCTGGAGGAAGTAACAGTAAACATTCAGGCTCTGACTGTCACACTTCCCACTAGTTTATCATACTCCACAGTATTAACATGACTAACTACAGTCCTGTTGGGGAAAACAAACTTTTTGAACAGACAAACATTAAATCAGATAAAAGTGAACATACTCCAGCAAATGACAATTATATTTTGTAGTCCTTTTCATATTTTTAGCATTGCGCGAACATTTTCTTTTTTGTTCCAGTTTATCATCTTTACCTGTTGTTTATATGGAGATTGAAATGTTTATATATATATATAATATAATAATATATAATAATATAAGATAGATATATATATAATAAGAATTTCCATCTGTCATTTATAATAGGACATAAAATGTCCTAGGTTTAAAGTGGGATTAATGAGAATTTTAATTAGTCACAATATCTGTCAAAAATAGGATATTTTCCCCCAAAACTTTAGCTCTAGTTTCCACTAAACCATGTTTTGCAGTGATTCAATATCTGTACCACCAGTATTTAAAAAGGTACATAATCAGTTTGTCCATTTTAAAGGTCTTAAGTTCTGAGAAAGGTTTTTTCTGTTGCATTACTGCGGATTTCAATTAATGTTCACTTGTATTTTTCAGAGTAACGATCTTAGATGAGTCATTTTATCTGAGCACTTAACTCAGCCTCTTCATTCTCAGAACTCCCCACACCACACAACTCTGTTTTAATGCTTCAGTGATAGGTGGGTGTAATTAGACTTTACATAACTACCACTCCAGCCAGAGGCCCAGTGACCTCGGTCCCAGTAAATAACAAAATGATGTCCTCTCATCCTGAGCTACACATTCAGAAGATGAGTTATATAAGCAACTCTATATGACAGATACTTCTTGTAAGACAGTAAAGGGTTCAACATACATTCAGCTCTCAAAGACAAAGTCTTCCTTCAACACTGATGGCCATACTTGGAGTGCAGGATGACGTCAGGCTCCAAGTATAGGTTCTAGGACATGTTTGGAATAAAGGAAGTGCTTGCTTCTAGCAAAACTCGACCTAGTGCCCATTAGTGCAATGCAGTTTAGTTACTAGGTACTTCCTTCAAAAATAATTACATAAATGAAGGAGTTGCTTAGGAAAGATGTATCTGCCTCATGTTGGCCAGGGCAGCTGCACTGGATGTAAGCACTGAAAAACTATTTTGTAATAACTGCAGATCCTTGGCGACAGAGAGAGAGATTTACAATTTGATTTGAACAATCTAAAAAGCCACCATTGGAAATAAAGATTATTACAAACTCTAAGCCACAGTTAGCCTCCTATTCCTCTTGTAGACATAATGTTCAGAAATACCCAATTGGATGAAATAATAATCCAGTATCATATTAGGAAAAATTTAACAAAGCTGTTGTCCATTAATATTTTCATGCAAGATTACAAATTATTTGATATTTCAGTCATTTTGTTTGTTTGAAAAGGTCATTTAAATGACATTACTTAAATATAGTGGAATAACATTAAAGAATAACTTTGTAGCCTGTTACATCCAACACTGGTGCCCATGAACCATAATTGAACTTCTTTCATTGGACAGCATTAAAACAAATCATATTTAGCATAAAAAAAAAAAATCATATTTATCATATTGTTGCATTTAACATGGGGGATTTTTTGTCTACGTGTCTAGGGAATTTCCACAACACATTTCTTTCCAGATTTGAGAGTGGAAGAGTCATTGAGCCTGAGTGCGGTTCAGAGAACTAACAGTCCGGCGTATCTCCAGAAAACAATGGCCTGGGGAACTCTTGCACAGTCACAGTGTGCAAAAGCTATCCACTCCTATTGTGATTGGTTTATTTGTCATTTTAGTCACCATTTCAAGCACTGTTCTGTCAGAAAAGAAGAAAGAAAATGTTACCGCATGCGCACTAAGCTTGTCAAGAAGAATTATTGTGCCATCATACGTGATGATACATTTTCCAGCTCCTTGATTGCTGCTTCAGACCCGACAAACATCCAATAACCTCTGCTCGTCTGTGGCCGAGTGTTGAAAGCCTAGCACAGAACATAATGGTAAATAAAGGAATGATTGTGTTTGGCACTGCAGACTCTTTATTGTCAAAAAGAGTAAAGAGATAAACCCATGACTTATCCTCTTAAAAAAACTGACAAAAGCCAAATGCAGGAAATGCAAATGTGCAATCGAACCATGGTTAGGAAGAAGTTCTCCTGTGTGAAAACAAACCCACAATTAGTCCACGTAGAAGACTAGCTGTGACGTGTGAAAAAGCCCTAATCATACCTGACTGAACTCATGAGAGAGACATATTTTATCTAAAATAAGCCAACAGAACTGAATCAAATAAATTATTCTGGCACTTACACAAAAAATCATTCTGAACTCTTGCTCAACTCCGCATCATTATATTTGTTGGAATCAGTGTATTTCCAGATGAGGGATTTTTATTGCAGTCAGGTCCAGTTTAAAGTAGCCCAATTTATTACAACATTCGTAACAACACTGTCCACCTGAGGAAACAATATGAACTGAAACAGATCTGTTCAGTTTTCTCAAAGTCTTTTGGGGGAAAAAAAACAAACACGTCCAGACATGAATCGCATCACCACACTTTCAGCACATACACACTCATAGCAGCACCCGTTCCACTCTGGGTGCATAACTGGTGTTACAGATGTTAATAGTTTAGATACAAGCATACACTGGTTTGTTTCAGCCATCCCCATGCAAAGACACACCAAAGACATCGGCCTGGACAAGTGAACAGCCCTTTCACACCAACGACAAGGTCACAGACAAACATGGGGCGATCGAGGCACTGCTATAGTATTGGGACACAAGCATGCAGAGGCAATGAACCATTTGCAAGAGGATACTATCCCTTCTGAAAATGAAAAAGGAAATACATGATAGGAAGCACAAAATAAATTATCCTTACATATGTGTAAAAAGCAAGGGCAGAGACATCAAACCTACAGAGGCAGAACTCAACGCGGCATGTTTGAAGTTATAGGCTGAAGGTCTTTTTTTTCTCCTTTTTTGCATGTGTGTGTTCTGGAACGGTGGCACTTTCACCAGCTCAGGACTCTTCAAAGAAAGGAGGTGTAAAAGTCAGTGCTTCCAAAAGACAAGGTCAGAGTTCAAAGGCAGGGAAGCAGGAAGCCTGAGGCTGGGCCAGGTCTGAGAGAAAGTGGATTGCTCCAGCCATGCCTGAGAGAGAGAGAGAGAGAGAGAGAGAGAGAGAGAGAGAGAAAGAAAGAGAAAGAAAGAGAAAGAGAGAAAGAGAGAGAGAGAGAGAGAGAGAGAGAGAAAGAAAGAGAAAGAGAGAAAGAGAGAGAGAGAGAGAGAGAGAGAGAGAGAAAGAAAGAAAAAGAGAGAAAGAGAGAAAGAGAGAAAGAGAGAGAGAGAGAGAGAGAGAGAGAGAGAGAGAAAGAAAGAGAAAGAGAGAAAGAGAGAAAGAGAGAGAGAGAGAGAGAGAGAGAGAGAAAGAGAGAGAGATAGTCCATTACATTTTCTGAGAGTAGTCTCTGATAAAGACACACCTGCCTACTGAAGATTCTGACCCATTGACAGGATTTTTTCTTCATCATAGTGAGGATTCACATCACATTACAACTCTGGTCCTGGAGGCCAGTTTCCAGCACAGTTTTGTAGTCCCTCCCCCTCCTAAAACACACTCACATAACATGGCAATTAACATGAGAGTTGAACCAGGTGTGTTTGAGCAGGAGAACTACCAAACTGCTGAACACCGGCCCTCCAGGACCAGAGTTGCCCATCAGTGTGATTTCATCACAAATGTCAACACATCACTTACATAATTCTGAAACATTTTAGAGTCTGATGAAACAAAATAAAAAAAATTAAAAAATGCAGTGAGGAAGGCGTGTGTGCTGTAGATGTGTTCTAGAAAGCACAGAGAACAAGTTATTAAATGGAAGGTGCATCTATATTCTGTTGTATAGCTTGGTGATGTGTTGAATGCACTGAGGGAGTTCTCGGTTGATCTATATCTGTATGTGAACTGAGGCTCATGTCTACCACTAGCCTCTCTGAATCTGTTGAGAGGAACAGATCCACCAATCACAGCCCATTGTTACCCAGATTCTTGCGCAAGAAAGATTGTTACTATAGCAACAATAAGGTAAGGCAGCAAGTGAATGGCTTTAGATGCCAACTTTTGGAGGCGTGTTTAGGACCAAGGTGGCAGATGGCCCAGAGCACACATGGGCGTGTAATGCTACACTACGGAAGACTACATGCACTTAAAATACAATTAAAATGTAGGTTAATGTCAAAATGTAGCAACTTTTGCTATCAATCTGAACTCTGTTCTAATGTTTCATCATGACATGAACATATCCCAGGTCTTGCAGGTCTAAGAAGGAAAAGACAGAGGAATTGGTGGCCTAGTGGTTAGAACCTTGCCCTCGGAAGATCAGGTGGTCACAGGTGCAGGTGCCCTTGAGCAAGGTACCATCTCCACTACACTCCTTCCCGAGACCGAGTGTGTGATGGAGAGTTAACTGCAGGGTTCAAATTTCAATGTGGTGCACTTGAGTGTGTGATGGGATGTGTTCACAATGACAGTCACTTTCTCTACAGCACTGGGAGTCTCTTAACGGTTCAGTTTTGTTCGGTTAGTCATTTTAACAACGCCACTTCTGACAGGTGGTTATTTACGGGCTTGTGAAATGTTTTAATGCTTCTGGAGTTTTCATTAAAATTGTGAATATTACATAAGTACCTTTTGAAAGTCTTGTTGAAGAGCTTCTTCTATGCAATACTGCAAAGCACTCTGGGTATTTAATGACTCCCTTAAAAGGCCAATACCCATGTTTTTCCATTCAAACTGACTGCACTTTCATATGGATCTATTCTTCACTTAAACCTTCAGCATAAAAACACAGGACAATGGATGGAGCACAGAAATCAATAGTTTAAATATTAGTACAGAAAGTAGGTTCTGGATGAAAACACGCAAAATGTCTATTGATTACATTTAGTAATTGGCTTCTGATGAAGATGGTCATTGAAATGGTGAAAGACCGTCCACCATTAATAATTACAGTGATGTCTGCAAAAAGGATATTTTCAAAAGGTCAGTTTAAAAAGTGAGGTGTGTGAGGAACATGCAAACACAAGGTTTACCTTCAAAGAGCGAGTATGGTCGGTCTGGAATACGGCAGCCATGTGTTCCGTAGTCTAGACACCATTCAGCAAACTGCAAAACACACACACAACCCTTTGGACATAGTGTATTTCATAAAGGCAAATCATAGTCGACACCTAAGCCTGAACTGTGAAGTACTGCCAAGTGTTACATAACTGTGTGAAGGGCTTGTTCAATACAATAATCTCTATTAACCTACATGCTCTTCACACCTTCGTATAAATAAGTATAAAAAACAACGAGTTGCCGACGCAGCTGCAGAGTGACCTCCCCACTTTGTCGTAGCCGAGAAGAGATCTGTCTGGCAGATCATTTGTACTGGAAAATGACTCCAGCTGTAAAAGGTTACTGCCCTGATGCAGGAACAGTGGAGCCCATTATGCCTTCATTACTCAGTGGCTTGTGCAGGCTGCAGTAATTACCAGAGCTTTAATAAGAAAGTGCGCCTCACCAGCAGCGAATACAAAGCACCAGTCTCCCCATCTCGAATCAAAACACTGTGACGAGCTGTTCCTCGCTAGAGGCAGAGGGCCAGTCTGCTGGCAGGCTCTGCCCTTCACTGCACAACAGTTTGACATTAGAAATAAAGGGGGAAAGCTGATACTAGACTGTACAACCACTGTAATAGTGTTAGAATAAAAGCTTTATGCCAACTGCAGTACTCCATATAGTAAGAAAACAATATAAAAATATACAAATATGCAGGAACTTAGTTAATTAACAGTATATGGATTTAATAACACACACACAGACTCTAAAATGAATAAAACGTAGGTAACATACTATAGGGTATAATAGTAAACATGTGTGAAATGGTCATTATTACACACGCACACACACACCATCACACAATCACACTTACGAATTCTCAAATTAATAAAAATAAGCTAACATACTATAGAGTACAATAGTACAGCAACAGAAATGTGAAAATCTGAAAAATCCGAGCTGTCAGCACTTGGCACTTTAGGGAATTGCATTAGCTCAAAGGGCTGAAAGAAAGCGCAGCAGGGAGCTGTATGAAGATGTGTGATATTGCTGAGAGGCTGAGGAGGGTGTGACAGATTCTACAGGGCCATTTCCTGCCAATCCAGAGTGCCATACTTACCACAACATTTAGCAGAAAAATGCTTTTTAAATATACAGACAATACTAACACAAAAACAGCTGTATTGTCATGGATTCTGGTGCACAAATGCAGAACAATGGTGGACTAGGTTAGTCATAGGCTCAAGTCTTTGCCAAGGTACAACTGCGGTACCGTCCTGCTACACTGCTCCCTGGGTGCGGCGTAATTTTACTAAGGGTGAACATACATTTAATTTAATACACAATAATAACTTCAATAAATGAGATTTAACACAAACTGAGGTGCAATGATACATGTGAATGATCACAGGAGGAATGTTAGGATTTGATACAGAGTTATGTATCAAAAAAAGACTGCTATAAAGACTGGTGAGACAAATTTTTAACCAAACTCTGAAATCTAGCTGTAAGCCATTAGCAGGTTAGCAACACTGCATGCTTAGTTTAAGCTGATTGGAATCAGAATAAAAAAGCTCTTTATTTTTATAATGATGTTACCTACGTCTGCAAATGCTGCTTGGCTGTACCTGTTGTCCTTCCCTTTTAGCGATACTGTTCTCAGTCATATTCTAAGAAGGACGGGGCTTAAGCTTCGAATGTGTAATTATAGCCGAAGTGGAACACACACTACGTTTTATTTTTGTATTCTTCTATTTATGTTATACCGCTATAAAACAAGAGATGTTTTTCCAGTTTTGAGCACCTGGAGTAAACCCTCACAAACCCAGAGACCTTTAGCCGACCCTGGACCTGAACCCAGGACCTTCTTGCTGTTACTGTGAGAACCACTGCACCACTGTGCCGCCCCAATCTTGTCATTATTATTATTATTATTATTATTATTATTACAACTACAAATTTAAATAAATAACTAAACCATAATAAGTTTATGTAAAGGATTAATTCTTTGTAACTTTGGTTTTCAAACTTGTTTCCCCTAATACCAGATCAGATTCCAAACTTTTGGACAGTAGTACATTCACCCTCTTCAAACCAAAGTACATGTAGTAGAACTTTGAGAAGATACACAACTATAAACAAATGAACAAATGCAAAAAGAACTGCATACCTTACAGGCTCGGTACAGGTATTTCTGCTCCTGCGTGACTTTGTAAAGGGAGAGGAAGGCGTAGCCATTGCCAGCTGTGCCATGACAGATACCATAACCCTTCCGCAGTAATCCTCTCTGCCAGATCACTTCCCCACACTCCACTGCATCCTTCAGGTACTTTTCATCCTTGAACACCTAACACACACACACACACACACACACACACACACACACACACACACACACACACACACGTGAGAAGAAGTGAAGCACTATATGCTGACACACTGCAGCAGTATGTATGTATATTCCACTATTGTGTTTACTGGTCATGTTATGGAGTTAGGACAGAAATGTTTTATTTGCACATTAATGTACAGGCAGATTAATCTGATTGTCGGTTTCTGTTTGGAAGGGGTAAGAATCTTCTTCAGTGTTATTTATCCCTGCATTTCTTCATCTTCACATGCAAATTCTACCACCTGTTCCACCCTCAGCAATGCCACTCTGCACTTCATCACTCCTAATAATTCTATTTGCACAGTTGTTGTACAGTTATTGTCTGAATTTTTAATAGTCCATTATATTTCTCTATTTTTGTGCTCCTTTGCTCATTTCGATCTCAATTCTTCTCTCTTCAGTCTATTGTATAACCTCCATTAACGTCTCAGGAACGTTTGAGGCACATTTCACACGTTATACTTGTATAACCACGCGTGTGACAAAACCGATCTTGAATCTAATGTCAACCTTGTTGAACCTGAATGAAGCTTACACATGGCACATTTGTTGCATCTTTAGAGTTAAATCTAATAGATTTACAGTAATCTTAATCATTGTTACAGTGAATACAAAACTGAAATGATAATGGCTGTCAGTCTTTTTGCTTGGGAGCGCACATCTGAAAGTGAGTGTATGTAGACTTCTGCTCCAGAATGCAAAACATGTCTAAAATAGTTGAAGATGAATGAATCTACAGCCTTTAGAAGTAAAAGGATTATGCAAATGTATGGTCTGTGTTAGTGGTCTTCAAAGGATGGTTCACACATTTGCTTGATCTGCATGTAATTTACATAACCGCATGTAGTAGACAAATAATATTTGTGGGCATCGATAAAGAATAAAGATGGATTATGAGGAGTCCCATAGTATCGTCCTTCTAGAAATACAGGTCTTGCTGCTTAGTATTGTCCATTATTTCATCACGCAGTGATATAGAGGTCGTTGGAGGAGATTTTATTTGCAGTCTGCAATGATGTAAAACTGAGAGACTGTGCACAGGTGAGTTATCCCATCTGAGAAATATATTAATTTGATGAATTACTGCCAGATTAATATTGCAAATAGCAACACAGCACTTGGCAGCCATCTTTCCCTTCAGTCGTCATGAGTGGCATGTAAAAAAAATGCTCCGTCTCAGTCTGTAAATAGATGCAGCCTTGAAAACCAAAGTGTGGAGGTGTTTTAAGTGATTGCAGAGGCTGTGAACGCTACACGTTCAAATTACAGAAAAGTGCTCAACAAGGAACACACCAGAGGGCTCACTATGATGATAAAATGCGCATTAGCTGCACCTTTAGAAAAAAAGTGCAGGTGTGAACACAAATGAGTGATGGCCAAAAGGCACACGGTCAATTGTCACAGTAGCAGAGTTAAACCCGCTTCCAAATATAAACACATGCACAATTTCTCCCACCACCTCTCAGGCACTCTCATTAAAGAGAGAAAGAGAGAGAGAGAGAGAGAGAGAGAGAGAGAGAGAGAGAGAGAGAGAGAGAGAGAGAGAGAGAGAGAGAGAGAGCAAATGGACCATCTGTCCATGCGAAATGGGCAGGGTTGATATTAAGAAAAGCAGAGAAAATGTTTTATTGGAACAGGGAAACCTTAGCTGTGCTTTAAAACAACTATCACAGTTCAAACTCGCACACAGCAGATAAGGCTTGGACTGTGATAAATGACGCGTTGTTGACTAATGTGTAAATTACTTCTGTAAGATTGCATTTAATGCAGGTTACTGTGTAGTTGTAACAACAGCGATCGCCCAAGCACAGTTTCAGTGTGCGTGTGACCTTTTTGTTATAATATCACATTGATCACTGAGTGGAGCTCCACTACACTGTACAGCAACATACAGGAAGCTTTACGAGGTATAACCACTAGATGTCAGTATGAGCTGCATAGATTTGTATGAGGGGAGAGAGAGTGAGAGAGAATTAAAGTAAGAGAAAGATAAGAGAGTAAATCTAGAGCATCTAAACACTTATATATATGAATAAGACATGCAGCACATACCGTCTGTTTTTAGAATTACTCATATGCTCTTA
>JBBIGC010000007.1:7577171-7589504 GCA_037576955.1 Lepidarchus adonis
TGTGTGTGTGTGTGTGTGTGTGTGTGTGTGTGTGTGTGTGTGTGTGTGTGTGTGTGTGTGTGTGTGTGTGTGGATTTCACCTTACGTTGGTGGGCAGAGTCACCAAAACCTATTCCAAGCAGAACAATGTAGCCCCTTATCAACAGTGCAGTTACCTCGTGCATGTCTGACTTGGTCAACTCCAAAGTAGGCGGTCTTAACATTTAACGGCCAACAATTCTCCAGCGTTAGCAAAAGCAGAAGCAGCTGAAATACTTCTATATGCGTGCAAGAAGAGGTTATTGATTATTGCATGCAGGCGATGCAGGATCGTTCAAGTTGAGGGGGATGGGTGAGAGTGATGGAGAAAAAAGATGAAGCATGAAAAAGAAAAGGAATTAAAGGTCCATTCTTCCAGAGATGTACGTACATATGCATATATCAGTTTTTGTGCAAGCAGTGCATCTTCTTGGGATCAGACCAGACTGGCTAGCCCTTACCCCCCACTTGCATCAGTGAACCTTGAATCCCCCGTTGTCCTTCTCCTTCTCTGGACCAATTTTGGTTGGTGCTACCTACTGCACACCTGAAATACTACATAACATCCTGCCGTTTGGGAGATGCTCTGACTGACAAGAAGGTTCTTGTCAAAGTCACTTGGATCCTCATTTTTCCTGCTTCCAGCTCATCAACTTCGGGAACTGGCTGTTCACTTACTGCCCAATATCTCCTACTTCCTGAAAGGTGCCACTGTAATGAAATTAGTCTGAATGTTACTTACCTGTCAATGGTGTTAATGTTATGGCTGACCAGTGTTTATATAATATATAAAAACTAAAATGTGACACAGCATAGTAACAGAAACACCCACATCTGCACACTCCTGCTCCCTCCACCAAGTACTGTTTCACACCCCCGATTAATCACCTCATTATGTTTTCACCATCTCACAATGCAATCATTTTATCATCTCCCTGCCAATTAATGTTCTAATCCAGCCTGCTGCCTGCCTCCACCTACTGCACCACACAGCACCACACAGAAGGTTATTGCACTAGTCACCGAGTCGGCTCAAGCATGGCCACACATATTACACAGTGGCAGCTCCATGTGAAAAGCCCCATTAAACCAAACTACAACCCAAATCCCCAAGAGTAAGACTGGGAAGAGCCAAACACACAGCAGAGGTCAGAGCGTTACACTTGTGCTACGGGAACAGACACACACACACACACACAAGCCCAGGGACGGCATTACATCAGATAAACGACTTCAGGATTCCTTCTTACAGTTGTCAAAGAACGGTTGTAGAGGCCTATGAAAATTGTACTGGTCAAGGAAACTGCATGTACAGTAATATAAGCTTCAAGAGAAATCCAGCAGAAAGAGGGATTAAATTCTCAGAGGGAGAAGTAGGAAAATCTGATAATGCAGAAATAAGATGGAATCCATGCAAACTAGGAGCATGGTCAACTTAAAACTTTTACACAGCTTATACAGCATTTTAGCAACCCTCTACTGAAGCCAGTAAAGCTTCATGACACGCACATAAACCTGACAAATGTGCAAATGTGTAAAAGCCAATTCCAACAAGCATTTTCAATGAAATATTGAAGAAATTACCTAAGAATTCATTGAAGTTTAATTTTAAGGTCATGAAGCACTATTTTAGTGTTACCACATTAAAATTATGGGTGTAACAATGCATTGACCATAACACTGAATAATCGGATGCATGAATGTGACACTTAAAAATCTGTTTGTTTGTTCAAGAGTTAATTGTACTTCACTTTACTGTCGGCACCGTTTTGTTCTGAAAGGTTGTTTTTAATAATGACGAGACCACAGTTCAAATTATAATCAGTTTGCTTGTGTGAATTGAAGGAAATGTAGCAGATTGTGTAAAATTCCATCCCATTTCAAACTGCAGAGCCCAATATCAAACTGACCCCATTGCGGCAAATAATAAGGCATTGACAATAATCAGAATTGTTGGCTAAAATAATCAGCGTAGGATCGAACCTTGATGAAGTGTGATTTACACCGTAATTTGAATAAATTAAAGTGATGCAAGAAAGATAACTTTGTTTATTAATACCACCTTATCATTTCTAATTCCTAATGGCAGGTGACTTTGTAGGCATTAGGGATGGGTATTGCCAACAACCTCTCGATACAATACACATCACGATTCAGGGGCAATAATACGATATGTATCATGATACATGTCTAAAAAATGTTTATTTTAAACAGCTGAAATGTCCTTTATTGTATGTGCAACACTGAAAAATCAAGCCCACAAAATCTTAATGAAGAAATACAGCGTATTTATGTGTCAAATAAGTATTTGACACATTTTTTATCATTAAGGGTATTTCCAAGTCGGCTATTGCACCACATTTCAATATCAATTCAAGTATTTAATTCATGCAAAGACATCTAAACATTTAAGTTCATAATTGAGTTATATGTAATAAAGTGAAAAGACACAGGGAAAAAGTATTAGACACACAAAGATAACAAGGTGCAAAATGGCATAGAAAGCCAGGAGATCCCCCGAAATCTGTCGGTATTGAGAGAGAAACCCTGTCCCCTATCAGTACTAATTGATATCAGCTGCTTTAGTCCTAATTGATGGCCTATTAAGGTTTCTCATTACCCAGGAGGCACACATGAAAGACTTCATGATTGGTAAAAGTAAAGAACTCTCCCAAGATCTTCGTAATCTTATCGTTGAAAAGCATTGTGATGGGAATGGTTATAGGCGCATTTCCAGAATTCTGAATGTTCCTGTGAGCACTGTGGGGGCCATTATCCAGAAATGGATAGAGCATCAGTTCACCATAAACTGGCCACAATCAGGTGCTCCATGTAAGGTTCCTGTCTGAGAAGTCCAAAGAATTATCAGGAGAGTTCTCCAAGAGCCAAGAACCACTCAGGCAGAACTTCAGGAAGACCTTACATCAGCAGGTACTGTTGCTTCAAAGAAAACCATAAGCAATGCACTGAACCTCCATTGCATCCATGCACGCTCACCACGCAAGACTCCATTGATGAACAAAAAGCATGTTGAGGCTTAGTTAAAGTGTGTTCAATACTTATTCCCTGTGTCATTTTACTTTATTTATTATGAGTCGACTTGTATACTTAAATGTTCTGATTTCTTTGTATGAATTAAATATTTGGCTTGATGACAACACCTGGTGCAAATTTTGTGTCAATAGCCCACTTACTGATAAAAATGCTGATGTGTCAAATACGGATTCTCTCCGCTGTATATATGCACAGTATTTAATATTCAAATTTAAAATTTGCTTCAGTTGCCTAAACAGAGTCTGCTTGCTGAAATTCCTATACCAAACAAATGAGAAATACTCCAAAGTCTGTAATGAGTTTCCACTCGGCCAAGGCAATCCATTTCTGGAGAGGTACACAAACAGTAGTTATTTGCTGACATCATACAGCAATAATACGCACTGCACCATAAGGGGTGTTTCTTTTTTTTTAAAAACTACCATCACACCATTGGCCAGCTTGCCAAAAAAGCTTAAACTGCCAATATCGATACAGCAGTTCTGAATCAATGTGCGTATTGTCTACGAATAGGTCACAATATTTTGCTGTATCGATTTATTTTAGCACAGCCATAGCAGGCATGCCATCATCTTAACAGCCATCCTAATAGCACATCCATAAGGCAAAGTAGATGTGTATTAGAGTTCAACAGATGCAGTTAATCAGTTATTTAAAGCACTGCTGCAGGGCATAAGTGACCTTTCCTCCAATACTGACCTTTAATCTGAAAACCAATTTGCTCAGACCATATGCCACATTTTGTGACTTGGAGCAAACAGAAGAAACAGAAAAAGTGTTTGAGTCGGCCGCTCTGGGCTGCAGGCCAGAAGAGTGAGGCTCACCAGTCTCTTGTGAAAATTTGAGTTTAATATCTTAAAGTTCGCCCATGAATTATTCACCAGCTCTAGTGGTTCTCCAGTCAGTCTGGAATATGACTTGTGGCCAGAATAACAGGCCATGAAGGGGTGGTTTAAACAGAGAGCAGGGGAAAATGAACAACAATAAACTACCTTATGTTGTTCAGTATTCCGATCCTGTGCTTTCCATTGGCTTGTTCAGTGGGCAATAACAGAATTGAGCAGTGTCTCCCAATCAGCACCCAGGGGGTAAAAATTGTGCTCAATCCTACCTCTAAACCCATCCAACATAAACAGTGTTAAACCAATACCTGCTGGGGTTTTGCTGGAAGGTCTCACACAGGTACACAAGGTTACTCACAATATGTTGCTGTATTGGTACTGCAAACACAGTTCTAACTGCAAAATGAATATTTTGCACAGATCTAATCTCTAATCTAGATATTCTGAAGGAGATAAAATCAATAGTAATTTCAAATTTCCAAGCCAATCACTTTAACACTTTTGATTTCTTTCCTCCACTATACATTAGAACATCGCAGGGACACTTCAGCCCTAGCACACGAATTGGCTCATGCCTTATTTCCCAATCACTGAATCTTCAGACCACCAGAACAGCAGCCTCTCAACCATTCATCACTTCACTGAGGCAATTAAATGTTAAAGTTCAACCTGAGACACACACAAGTATAACCGCCCCCCCACACACGCTTCATTACAAAAGTAGGGCTGTTCTGAATTTAAAAGGGTAAGTGATGCTCAAATTTTTACCTTGGAGGGTCTTTATGTGCAAGCATTTCTCACTCTTAATCAGCTTCTAATTAACAGCTTGGTAAAAAAAAAAAAGCGTAGCCAGATGATTTAATTAGTCGCATTTAGACGCCCATGCCAAGCACAAATGCTGTGTGTGTCCAAATGTAGCATTAATGAACCACCAGCCGGCCCCTCACCTGCATCAGTGTGTAGTAGATTCCAGCCAGTCCATGTGCTGCTCCCACATACTGCTTCTTATGCCACTCATACAGCAGGGGGCAGCGCTCGGTCTTCTTCTCTTCTTTGGACAGGTTCTTTCCTGACTCCAGAATGGCCGTCACCACCTAGGAGTAACACATCACTAAATAAATGACACATCTCCTACAAATGATCACAGATCTGAATGAACTTTGTATGGAACATCATGGAAAGGTAACACTGAAGCATTGCTAATGTTGGTAAAGTGACTGGAGGGTCTTTTGCACAAGTGTATACATTATAATCTGACCCCCAGCTCATAAGTATTAGCATGAAGTATGAGTGCATCAGTGGCTGAGTTGCTGAGAAATGCTCATATTCTGCTAAGGCAGTGGAAAGGTACAAGCATGATATTGGAGTGGGGGGGGGGCCTCAAGCTCCAGTTTTCTAAATACAATTCGCACTCCGGGCAAAGTCACGACACTCCACCTCCACTCAACACTGCTCACACACTTTGTGTGTGAAGGCTGTTCAGAACACACAATTTCTTCTCAGCAGGCTATGATACAAACCAGTCAGATGTCATTGTACAGAAAGAAAATTAGTTGCCTGCAAGTTTCTGCACTGCTGGTTGGCCATGCACAGGCTTGACACAGTGTGAAAACTTGAGAAAAGAGCCAAAACCCTGAGAGTTGGCACGGCAAAGAGAATGGCAAGTTTATTTCTACCAGGCATGGACAAATTAGGGGGAAAGAAATTCACATTTTCACCACACAATATGTTTAATGATAAGGGAATCGCTGATCATGAATGTATTGAATGTACTAACTGATGACTGACGTTTATATATTTATATACATATTTGTATTCGCTTTTTTTTTCTACCTAAAGCTCACTCATTATAAATTATATGTTTTCTACATTGAGAGTAAGGACCACTGGCTAAGTCAAGAGCAAAAGGGGTCACATATATTTATGCTTTGACATTTTTATCACCAGTGTAGCAATGACATTGCAATGGAACCCTGAATGATCTTACATTATTTTTTAAATAAAATACAACATGGAGCCCAAATGACCTGAATGACTACAGGCCTGTTGCACCAACATCCTTAGTTTTGAAGGTCTTTGAGAGGATCAGCAGAGATCATCTCTGCTCCTCACTCCCCAGTTCTCTGGGCCCAGTGCAGTTCGGCTACCACCAAAAGAGATCAACTGAAGATGCCATTTCCCACATCACCCAAAACACACTTACACATGTGGACAGCGGGAAGAGAAACTACGCCAGGCTGTTCATAGATTACAGCTTGGTGTTTAACACAATCCTGCCCCAGAGACTGTTCTCCAAGATCAGCAGTCTAGGACTGAACCCCCAACTCTGAGTAGATACTCAGCTTCCTCATGGGCAGACCCCAGGTGTGAGGGTGAGATAATGCATTTCCAACACCATTTTTCTGAGCACAGGAGCCCCCCAAGGCTGTGTTCTGAGCCCCCTCTTGTATTCCATGTACACCCATGACTGCACAGCCACACATAGCTCCAACACCATCGTGAAGTTTGCAGATGACACGGTGGTCCTGGGTCTCATCACCAACAATGATGAGTCTGCATACCTGGAGAAGGTGGAGGAACTGGCATCATGGTGCCAGGCCAACTGCCTCCAGATAAACATCAACAAGACCATGGAGCTGATGATGGACTTTAGCAAGACACTGCAGAGGGTCTACACTCTCCTCTTCATCAGTGGGACACCTTTCAAATAGCTTCGAATGCACATCATTGAGGATCTAATATGGACTCAGCACACCCAGGCACAGGTTTTAAAAGCCAGAACATGCCTGGAAGAAATTTGGAGATTCACCAGCTGTCCTGAGAACCTTCTACACAGGTGCTGTGTAAAGTGTTCAGACTATGAACCTGATATCCTGATTCAGAACCGCTCCGTACAGAACCGTAAAGCTCTAGGAAAGGTTGTCTGTACAGCCGAACACTTTATTGGTCCCATGCTCCTCTCCCTGCAGAACATCTACAACCAGCAGGTCAGATCTAGAGCAACCAAGATCATCAAGGACCTCTCACACCCAAAAAATAACCTGTTCTGTTTGCTGAAATCAGGGAGAAAGTTCTGCAGCAGCAGGACCAAAACAGAGACTAAAGAGGAGCTTCTTCCCACAGGCCACCAGACTCCTCAACCAGGACAATACATAACACACACAAACTGCTACAATACAGGACACTTTCAAACACACTCCAAGTCATCTCTTCATCTCTAAATTATTGATTATTGTACACTTGTACATCAGACATAGAAGCTGCTATTTCTCATTGTCTGGTCCATCTGCAATTTCAATACTGTTAACTTTATGTAAACAATCAGAAATTCTCCATTTCATTATTCAGTATTATAGATACACACATACATATTAGTTTTTTTCCCTTTAAGATGTATTTCTATTTCTGTATAGTCCACAGAGCACATGGGGTTACATTTCACTGTTGATTGTACTTGTATAACCTAGTATGTGTTGAATAAAGCATCTTGAATAAGTAGATTTCATAAATTTCATACACGAATATGGGCACAAGAAAGGGCACAGGAGGCCAACCCATCACAGGGCACAACAGAGGCAGACGACCATTCACACACACACACTCACAGGTGGGCAATTTGGAGCAGCCAATCCACCTGGAAGCAAACCAGAGCACACGGTGGAAAATCATGCAGACATTGGGTTCAAAACTCCACACAGGAAAGGACTTGTAGCCGACCCGGAGGGGGGGCTGAACCCAGGATATTCTTGCTGTGAGGTGTTAACCACTGCACCACTGCACCATCCAACATAGATACTGGCCAAAACAACCTGAGGTTTGAAGATATGATAACAGGAACAGACCAGACAGATCTAGAACATTAGATACATGGCCAGAAAAAAGCACCAATATAGCCCCCTAAAAAACAATTACAGTGGGTCCTTGAGATACATCAGGGTTCGGTTCCACCAACGTGACATAAATCAAATTTCAACTTGTGTGTAATGATGCTGCAGAGGCTTTACTGAACAGCGCTGTGTTTTATTAACAGCAGCAACATACATGAACTGTCTCATATTACAGTAAAGCATTTTGGAAACGTTGCTCCAGATAGAAATGCTCTTTTTAATGCTTCAACATACACCACCGCAGTAAACGCATTGGAGAGGTGATTTGTGGCAAAACCACACTGACAGTGCCTTAGCACAGTGCACTATTACCCCCCCCCCCCATCTAAACCACAAATCTACATAAATTCTTATTCAAAACTAACACAGCACAGCACAGCCCCCTCTTTCTCCCGTCCCTGCACATAGGCACGGTGCAGCCCCATATTACCATAAAACATTTAGCAGGTGTGCAACTGCATTCTACTACCGTATATGACAGAAAATATGTGCATAAAAAAGAGCCAGCTACGTAACCACGAATTTCCGTAACTTAAGTACGACAAAGTCAAGGACCGTGTAAATGCTATAAAGTTTTATTCAACATAATGCACAAAAAAATTACTAATTATTCTCTCTTTCGAATGAAACAGTTCTCATTTTCTCAGTATACCAGAGTATATTTTGACATAAAGTGACAATTTATCATACATCATTCACACTGCTAACCCCACCACAGTGATGCTAATGAGAGTTTTGCATGAGAACGCATTCCTCCTGCTTGTGCAGATTGGAACAATTGGAAAACTTTAAATCATATGCTGAAGTGACATTTCCAGAAGCATTATCATTTTACTATATTATCAAAATTAACAGCCAGAAATAACATCCCACCTTTCAAGAAGCATCCATTAGAGTAAGACTTTTACACTGACGAGTGCTACACTACAAGCTTCAGAGTTTTCCTCTGGGAGAGTTACAGTAAGCTTGTGTGTCGGCTTCTAGTTTATGCATGGATGATGAAATGGAACATGTCATGCTTCCACAATGCGCCTGTCTGCCAGGAACCGAGACACAAACGTGAGGTGCAGTGCGGCACTGAAGAATTAACCCATAAAACAGCTTTGTCATCCAGGAAGCACTGCGCTGCTGAGCCACAGAGTACAGAAGCATGCAAAAGAGAGAATTCTTGCCAGATAGAGAGGAAAAAAGAGAAACGCACTGCAGAAAAAGACAGCATGACGAAAAAGAAAGAAAAACATGACTTTCACGAATAAGCCTTTCTCGCTCTCTTGCTCAGACTGGGCAGCAGTAGAAAGGAAGCCCTGTAGATTAGCACTAAAAAAGAAACTGATTTAGATACCTGGCCTTGGTTGGTTGGTGTATTGATGGTTGGGGTAGATGGATGGATGAATGGATGGGGTGGGTGAGTACGTAAGTGGGTGGGTTAATAGATGGGGTAAATGGATGGATAGATTTGTTTTGCATGTCCTGTCAATTTTGGGAAAAAGCATGGAAGTTCTGACTGCCTTGCAATGTCAGGGCAGATTTGCTCTAAAAAAAAAGGGGGGGAGGGTCTGAAATGTTCTCCTTAAGCTAATGTGAATCTTAGACGCTCCCCTTTTTACTTAGCTAACCTTATTATTTCTCATTTGGCTCAAGCAACAGAGTGGACAGGCAGACACAAACAAAGCAAACAGAGACAAACAGACAATAGAAGAAAACAGAAAAATAAGAAAACAGCACATCATATTAGAATGTTAAAAACATGGCAAGAATATCAAGCAGCATCTTCAACAAATTTTCTGGCCTTAACAACAACACTGTGACTTACTTTATTAATATTAATGAGGCCCTAATTATTTTGTAAAAGCATGGCTGTACAAATAAGGGAAAGGTTATAGGAGTATTCTGAGTGTTATGGCCCTGGTGTCTGTTTGCTCCAACATCTGTTCATTATGCTACAGAATTTGCAACAGATTTGTCAGAGTCACCGTGTCCTCATCCAAACCTACATGTACTAATTCACCAATTAACAAACCACAGTCAGTGTGGGGGTAGGGGGTGTAACAATACACCCAAGTCCGTAGATCATGATTCAGTTTAGAGTTTGAAGAAAAAGAACACATGGCTGCCATATTCCAGACCGACCATACTCACTGTTCGTCAGCTTGTGTTTGTGTGTTTCTCAAACACCTCATTTTACACTGATCTTCTAAAATATCCTCTTTGCTTAAAAGAATCACTAATTATTAGTGGTGCTAATGTAGACAGCCTTTTGAAATGAATTTCGTCGTAAAAGGAAAATGCTTTTATTAACTTCATGTCATATATATGAAGGGATATCTCAACTACAAGGCACTGTAGCCATTCTGGACATTTCCACTGGTCCATTAGTAATAAATATTCACATAATATAAAGAGCAGCTGGCAACTAAAATGGCATTATGTATTGTTCAAACAGCAGTAACAGTACCACCTACATATTTTAAGGTCAGAGGAAAAAAACATTGTGATAAGTAGAAAAAAAAGTGTATGAAGAAAGCCATGAATACAAAAACTAAAAATTAATTACAGATATGAAGCATGGAGCACTATCTACATGGAAAGTACTGTAATCTCTAAGGTACCAATTAAGTTGAGTTTAAAGTTCTACAGCAGAATATCAGGACATGTGAATTTTCAATTTGCTGGAATAGCCGTATTTCCTAGCATGCTGCCCTATTCTATAAGCCGCAGAAAATGCTCATTTCTGTTTTAAATCTCTAAGATAAGCCACCCCATGTTATTAGCTGCAGCATTACAGAATTTACCGATCTGAAATAGAAGCATCTAACTTGGCAACTCTATACTAGTAGTGACATTATACCGTAGTTGAGCGTGAACAATTGATACATTTTTAACTTACTGATATCATGCTGCAACACAAAAATGACACTGCAGAATTTAAGCTTTTACTGGTGATGAGTGTCTAACATCAGCGACTATATAGAGTTGTTCAGTGACTATGACGACGTTGAAAGATCTGATTTTGAAAGATTTGAAGATAAGCCTAATAATTTTTCATTTCAATGTTGCTAATTTTATACTGAAGAATTTACATGTAGACGGATGATTGACATCACTGTACTGCAGTACCTCCAGTCATTCAAACGAAAATTAACTCATCTTTTCCCAGCCATCAAAAAACTTTTGTTCCTTTTATTTGTGTTAAATTGAGCTTTTTCTAGCTTGTATTATACACTAGGATGTAATGTAATGTAGCAAAGAGCTGAAAATGTTTGAGACGCAGTGGCGCCATTAGTTATGGAACATTGTCACTGATCTGTCTTTGCTTTGCTTGTTGAACCATTTATTACTGCAGTAAATAGTACATTTAAACTCAACGAATCATTTGGGGATGTCATCTTTTTGTGCACCAAATTATATTTTAGCAAATGTGTTTTCATGTTTTTAGATAGGCCGCCCCATTTAAGTAGGCCGCACACAATACCATGTTTGCAAAATCAATGTATAAGCTGCGGCCAATCGTTGAGGAAATAAGGTAAGCACTTTGGTCTGAGAGGTTTATGTGAAATGGTGCATTATAAAGAACCATAGCAACTTACTACCCCAGAATGAACCTACAGATATATAGAAGTAATGCTGATAATGGTAAAATAGTGGCAGAGAGAAAAGAAAAAAGAAAAATGGCTGCCTTTTCCACCAGAATGGCTTTAAAACGCATTTCAAAACTATCACAAAACAATTTCCCAGGCATAAGGCAAAGTACTCGAAACCCATCCATCATTCAAACCGGTTAATGCATTTCAGGTCATGGGGGAAGCTGGAGCTGAACCCAGCAGACTACACCCTGGACAAGGGGCCAACCCATCGCAGTGCCCATAACCATTTAAATGTAAAACATTTCTGTAATAAATTATTTTGCCAAATGTCCGGTTACTACAACCAGCATTATGAAGAATTCCCCTTCAAACTTACTGAAATGTAATGTGATCTGAAGAAGTGCTTTTAAGCAACAAACAAAGCAGTTTTACATATTATTGCATTGAAATTATTTGTAATAAAGAAAGTTCTATTATTAAAAAACATTAACATAATTTCTACCAATATTTTTGCTGATTTTACATCAATTGTAAAGGGAAGGAACTGTGAAATTCGGGGAAAATTAACTAAGACCAAATTTATACTTAGATAAAGGCTGGGAAATGTATAAATCATTCATAAAGAAAACCAAGTGATTCCCAAAGGGTTTACAGACATACAGTGGGGCAAAAAAGTATTTATTTAGCGACCAATTGTGCAAGTTCTTCCACTTAAAAAGATGAGAGAGGCCTCAAATCTTCATCATAGCTTTACCTCAACTATGAGAGAAATTGAGAAAAACAATTCAGAAAATAACATTTTTAAAGAATTTCTTTGCAAATTATGGTGGAAAATAAGTATTTGGTCAATAATCAAAGGTCATCTCAATACTGTTATATACCCTTTGTTGGCAATGACAGAGGTCAAACGTTTTCTGTAAGTCTTCACAAGGTTTTCACACACTGTTG
>JBBIGC010000007.1:7593352-7609737 GCA_037576955.1 Lepidarchus adonis
GTGTTTGCGTTTCTCAATTTGTTGTTGTGATTCTGCTTTTGTGTTTGCGTTTCTCAATTTGTTGTTGTGGTTTGCACAGACAAATACTGAAAAGGGCTGAAAAATAAAGGATGGAAGTGTGTGAGTGTGAGTGGGGTGGTTGGGGTAGCTCTCTGACAGGCCAAATCAAATGTCCTTTCACACTAACACTGGCTCATTAACCCCACTTTGCGCAGCCCACCATTAAAAACACATATTTATTTATACATTCATTCATTTTTGCAATGCTTAATAGTATGACTTTCATTGTGCAAACTGTGGACCAAATCATAACCAACAAACCACATAGACATAGTAATGTCAAAAAAAACTTGCTTATGGGACATTCTGTGACCTCTTATTTTCTATAAAAATTGGTCACAGGTATTTACTTTACTGTCTGGTGGAAAGCATACAGGGTCAGTGGAAGACTATAAAGTACATTTTGCCAAAATATGACTTTAAAATCCAATATAAAATGTAGATTAATTGATAGCAGACAAATAAAATAAATCTCCATCACAGACAGTGTATTATTCTATTGAAAATATAGCACAAATCACCAACAGCTCCCATGTCCACATGTCTTTTGGAGAAATTCAGGGGCAGGTGTTACCTGTGTGAGCTTCACAGATTGGGAACGCTTTACAGAAGTAGCGAGCGAGATGAGCTGTCAGTATCTATAATAAGCTTCAAACCTTCTTTGAATCTGGTCCATGATCTTGCATCATCATGGGAGGATTAGTAATCAGTGCGCTGACAGCGATAGCTGGGGAAAGATGTACTTTTTTCTAATTTTGCAGACATCTGTCTCTTCAAACATCCCAGGACAGCATCTCTCATGGCTGCTGCTACTGTCATTGGAATGGATGGTTCAGTTCTCCACCTCATTTCATCCGGTCAGAGAGAATGAGGGACAGAGCGAAAGGGTGCAGGTTGTTAATGTGATCGCTCGGGCGGCGCCAGTGTTGCCCCTTTAACACCAGAGCAGAAGAGCCACTGTGTGACTGATTGGTTCTGGGTCTCAGCTCAGATTTTGAATGGGCAAAGGCGCAGAAAGGTCCGGACCATCAGCATCAGTCTTTAATAACTGTACATGGCATAAGTAGCAGACTGAAAAAACATGACCATTTTCTCTCTTTATTCCTCAGAATTAAACACACTGACTTTGTTACTGCTACTTTAAGACTCATATATGTACACGAGCTCTGTTCTGCCTCATATTGTACCATTTTTAGTGCAGAAATGGACCCTCAGTAGAATGGGCAGAGCTCTGCTGCTGTAAGCTGAATGGCAGGTGTATAAAAATGTGTTGATTTTTCCAAAAACAGTGAATCTAAAGTAGATTGTTTTCACTGGGAATGGTCTTGAAAGTTTCAAAACTTTAGAGCTTCTGTTTACCTCGAGATCAGGTTCACCATTGAACATTACACCACTAGCTTGGAGAAGTGAGGCCAGTAATAAGGTGTTCTCTTTAAGAAGAGTATAAGCAATAATCATATTTTTACACAGATATACTGCACTTTGATGACACGGGTTAATCTAGGCCTAGTCTTACAGAAACAATGGAAACATAGTTTTGCATTAACAGATATGCATATCTTCCAATAGAAGAGACAGGTGTTTTTTGGAGACATATTTGTTGCAACATCTCTTCAAACCCAATAAGAGATAAGAGATTCAATTAAATTCAATTCAATTCAGTTTTATTTATATAGCACTTTTTACAACAGAAGTTGTCACAAAGCAGCTTTATGAGCCAAGGTGACGGAGGCGAGAAAAACTCCCTGAACTGAGGAAGAAACCTTGGGAGGAACCAAAACTCAGTAGAGGAACCCATCCTCCTCTGGTTGACACCGTATAATAGATAAATAGATAGAGATGGGCTATTATTAGAAGATATACAGTAACAACCTTCTTGGACCTACCTGAAAGGTAATTAATAAGATGAATTCAGAGTCTTTTTTTTTCAAAGAACAGCTATTATTCTTGCTGTCAGTAAATTAGCCTCTGAAATATCATCTGTAACGCTTACATGGCCAGTAGGATGGGGAGACACATTGAGAGCAGCCAGTGTGATGGCCCATTTATCACCGAGGTTCCTGAAGGAGCATTCTCCCTCAACAGACGTAGACAATGAGTCAGCCAATCAGAGCATCTGTAGTAGAACGCTTGCTCTGTAGTGATACTGGGTGGTCCATGGATCAGAAAGAGCAAGCGTGTGGAACTCTCTTGTAGCACCAATACATAGGGGAGATGATACAAGATGATGAAAGGGCTTGTTTTGTACTGTTTTTTGTATTTTATGTTTCTCTGATGCAGTTTATGTCAGAATTACTCAGACGAATAATATAATATATCACTGTTCTGATTGTTTGCCCTGTATTTGGACTCATTCAAAAAGAAATTTGAACGGAAATACTCCTCATAACTTCACTTTCAATGGGCAGTGCTGCTGCAAGCTGACTGGGTGAATGTATATCAATATATAGATTTTTGGGAAAATGAAAATGAGAGTGGGGAGCATGGTTTGGGAAATGGCATGTTTTGGAATCGTGTTTGCATATTCCATCAAGCCTTTGCTTTGAAAGGACTTTAGATATACAGCCCAACCTCCTTCCCCCAGTGATGAATAATTCCATAGTGAATGAGTGGGGCTAAATAATGCTGCAGGCTGAATAAGTCGATACACAAAAATGAATTGATTTTCCAGACATCAGTGTTTATGTGCTGCATTAAATGCTCATGTGATTTCATTTCATTGCATAAAAACATGTAAAGCTAGGGCCTGTTCAGACGACACTGTGCAAGCTTAGTCCAGATATTTGGTAAGGATGTGGAGGTGCTAGCGTGCATGTTAAGGGTTCATTAGGAAGACCATACTGAAGCTAATGAGCCGCACTGTTCTAATCCCAGCCCATTACGTTGAGCCAGGTTCAGAAACACCAGAGTTAGTGACTTGACAGTTCTCACTAAATCCTCAATATAACAAAGCTAAAATACATTTCAGATGCACGTGCCTTATTATAAGCATCTCATTTGTTTCCCTATTCTGCTTCAATTAACAGCATGTCAAAAATGGCCACTCAGTGGGATCAACAGGGAATTATGATCAAAACTGGGTTTATGATACTTCATATTCCTTTTAATTCTGCATCCTGTTTCAGAGAGCCCACTTAATTCAAAGGTCAGACGGCTAAATGGCTTATAGGACTGGAGAGTAGGGAGATTAGAAGAGGTGCTCCACAACGGCAAAAGAAATCAGGTGGATGAGTATGGATAATGCTGTTTGAGATTCACATATTTTATATGAACAGTAAATAAGATTTTAAGCTAGTTTGGATGAATGCTTTGAAAATCTAGTAGTAGTAGTGATACTAAGATTTTCATCACTTATCAACAGAGAATATAAATGCCAGTCAATAAGTCAGTTATTAATGAGATGACAGCATCGTATATATCTAAACCGTGGGATTATATTCTCTGAGCCCCATCTACAGTGGCAGCTGCTAGTCCTTCAAACAGGGGAAGCTCATTTTACACCTGCATCATAAAATTATTTGTACATGAAAGTTTCATCAAGAGGCCAACAGTATATTTTTTGTCACCACACTTCCAGTTCACCTTGTGATAGCAGGAGAGCTGAAAAGACCTGCTACTCTTCCGTCTGCACCGTCTGCCATTATGTACAGCTTGCTCGCTGCTAGTCTCCTTCCACAAGATACTTTGAAGATTTGAGTGAAAAAATTAACTTTAAAAAGCTGAAACAAGTAAATTCAATAACGATTTTTAATTTAAAGTATGACGTTTACAAACAGAAATAATTTATATTTCCAGACAATAACGAACAATGTGCAACAGTTAGTCTCATAACTTTGCTTGCAAATCCACATGTAACTAAGCTCTAAATTGATGCAACGCTGGTGAACATTAAACATGTCTATAAAAAGGGGGCCCCGCCCTATAGACAGTTTGTCCAATCAGCATTCATCAGCCCAGCGTCATGCTCCGCCCACTGCTCCATTGAGACCTTCCTAGTGAGGCTGATCTTCCCTGGAAGTGACGATTTCACTGCATTTATCAAAAGCCGTTCAGCTTCTCCACAGTGAAAACGCCGCTTCATAAGAATCCAGTGAGGCGTAGTAAAGAGGGACGACTACTTACTTACAACAAATTCATTGCACAATATTGTAACGGATCTCCAGAGGGAGAACCACTAAATGACTACTCACACACAAGTTATGCCCTTTTTTTCACCCAGTCTTTAAAAAGACCAACCTGTACCCTGTGCGTCCCCTACTGGCTAGGATGCCCACAAACATGAACCTGTGAGCAAGGATGGCAGTGAATGTCCAAATACACCCAAGCCACTAATCTCCACACTCTTCACAGAAGATGGCAGACTTGGACGTTCACCGCCAGCTCGCTCCTACAAACACAACATGCCGTCAACATAACACAATTAATGTGTGCGCCTGCTCCTCTGCCTGCAAAACACACAGCACATGCATAAACAGCACAAACGGTAGCATTTAGACAACTCCCATGATGCACTTCTCCCCTCAGCCAATGGGAGCTGCCCAGGACCATTACAATATTATTTTCCAGTCAGTGTTCGGAAATTCTCACTGGTGCTTGGTGCCAGACCCTCAGGTGTTTTAATGTTCTATAAAAACAATGGCAGCTCAGTTTCTACCTCAGTCGCTCTCCCTGATCCAGAGTCAGCAGTGGGAGAATCTGCTTTTCACTGGAGCTTGATAACAGCAATAAGAGAAAATGTAGTTTATTCAAAGAAGACACGTCTCTCTCCCATATATTATATCTCACTGGAACTGATATGTTCCAGATATCAACTGGAAGACAGTCTGGATGATCCCCTATAAATATCTCCATGTAAAAAAGGTGAAAGAAGTTTCATTTAAAATTCTTCATAAATGTTACCCAGCCAGTTATTATACGGTCAAATTTAAAAGAGACATAAATACTAATTGCACTTTCTGTGGGGATCATCCAGAAACTGTAACACATCTCTTTTGGCACTGTTTTTCTACACAGAGATTTTGGAAGGAATTCAGCAGGTTTGTTGTTGTCCATATTTTAAAGGAGTTGGGAAAATGTTTTATTTTGTTTTTTTTAAGGTTTGCTAATAAGACAACATATTTTTCTGGAATTAAACATAAAATCAATATTAGACTCTGCCAACAAAAAGGTGCTCAAACCAATATATATATGTAAGTTTTGAGTGTTTTTATATAGTTTTTTTTCACTCCTGGTTTTATATGTTCATGTTCTATTCTCGTGTGTACTTCATGTGTTTGCATGTGTTATACTCTGTCTTTGTTCAATAAAGATCTTTAAAAAAAAAAAAAAGAAGGAATCCAGTGAAGCTGAGCTTCCATACACTTTGCTGCCATGAAAATGTACAGGAAGAAAATTGCGTCAGAAAATCTACGATAAATAGCTGAATATGAATAAATGCATTATAAAATTGAACTTGTTTCTAAAAGTAATATAAATACGACATATTTGAACATTTATTTTGAGGCATGTCCGAGGAAGTGGAGCGTCCCATTTAGTCTTAGAGAAAGTCACCACTGCTGCCCACTGTTCCAGGTGTGTTCTCACTACTTTGTAAAGGAAAAATGCAGATAGTTAATTGATTAAATATTTTTTTATATTTTATATGTAGTTTAAATAAATACATACATAAAAATAAATAAATAAATTTTAAAATGTAATAAAAAATACAAATAAAGGTAATTTTTCTGTGATGGGTCTGCAGCTTCAGGACAGAGGAACTAAAATAACATTGTCTTAAATACTTACCACTGAACATAAACTAAAGATTAGACTGCTGTGTAATTGTGCAGAACAGAAATGAAAATGCGCTGTAGAAAGTTAACTATAATTCATTCGCAGCATAGCAATGTAAGTCAATTAATTATCTCAGCACTGAGAACCGCTTTAGGAGATTTGCAAGTTTTATTTTCATTAATTATTCAATTCAATAACACTGAGAGCTGCACCGAAGCTCTGACCTTGACGAAGACTTTGATTGCTTTTAAATGTAATGAGAAACCTCATGAACACTTTATGAACTACAGTGATGCGGAGGCTGGAAAAGCACCGTTATCGTCCGGCCTGGTTTTAATATGGTCAGTTTTCTTCGCAAGCTTGTCTTAAGGACATTTGAAAGCATTAGTCTCTGTAGATGCAGCTCTAGTCATTTTATAGCGTTTGGACTGGGAATGAAAAGCACTGAGCTCTTCTTCTCTCGCTACTATAAACTGATGCAGAGTATTATCTGAGGTCTGGGCTGACAGACTTCACACAAGCCATGAAAGGGTCAGAGTGAGCTGTTAGGACGTTCATTAAAGTACAATAACCTGGGCTGAAATGGGTAGAAACGTGATCGCAGAGCTGCTGAGGCTGGCGGCACCTGAAGTGCAACAGTGCCCCCTGCTGGTTGGTTTTGTAAGGGCTGAAGCAGGGGCCTGGCCCAGCCTCAGCTCCACTGTACTGTATGTCAGGACTGCAGTGTGGAGGCCAGGTCGATACAATGCAGCCTACACAATCCCTGGCCCTGCACCATCTTCTGCACCGGCCCATCTCGCCTGCATTCCAAATGTCAGCATGTCGAAAAGTGCCTTGCAACAATCTATCTCCCCACCCGCTTTAAAAGAAGGCTCTGGAGCCTGACCTTTAGAAAATCACAACCCCCCACACGCAAAAATCAATTCTCCACCATTACATATTCTGCGTAAGCAGCTTTTTCAACAAACTCCTCACTCCTGAGGGTCTGGCAAAAGAAAAGGGGGATGGGAAATTAAAAAAAGAAACACTGGCAGTTGATGTATGCAAATTCGCACTATTTTTAGCACTACTCTGACAGGTGAGCCACTTTAAAGAGATCAAACACACATCATGACAATTCTCTACAGCCTTGATGATCTTCAGCATTCAGATCTATTCTGGTCAATGCCATCCACATGTCATGCTGTGGTAAACAGATTCTAACATTCAAACACGCACACAATGGCATGAAAAAGACGTTTAATGACACACGACTACACTCCCTGGATTAAAAGCCTGTCCTGGAATGAGTTATTGCAGAGTTGCAGCATCTAATAATATTTGAGAATCGAATGGGAAGCAAAAAAACTCCAGGTTCTACAGCAACATCACATCCAAGTTGCTCTTGTCCGTGGGCTGAATGAATGACTTTTTCAGGAATGGCCTTTATCACAGCCTGTGTTCAGCAAAATCGCTTCCACCTGTCTCTTCTTTTAACACCCATCCCAACACACTGCACCACTGGATCCTTATAAAGTAATAAAATAACTGCATATCGCTCCATACACACTAGAAGCAAACTAACACACCTGTGTATTATATCAGTAAGCTGATAAACCGCACTTCCAGCACCGCTCGGTCTGCAGTGCTGTGCTGTGGGACTGAACGATTCATCATTTTTATATCGAAATCACTTTGAAATGCTGTTTAAAACATTTTTCAATGCTGCACATTTAAGCATCGATGAATGTGCTTGGATGGGTGTTCTTCCTGACTCCATAAAAATGAATAAAAATGACATTCTTACTAATTATCATTATGTGAAGAGTCTGTATAGTGTTCCTTTCATAAAAACGTCATATTCTAGTTTAGCTGATGATATATTTAAAGGAAGAACACCTTGGAACAGGCCACTCAACTACAGAGCATGAGAAGTAAGCCGTCTTCAGCGGCCTATTGGAAGAGGCCTGCGTCTGAAATTGCACCGAGAGAGAAGCAGAGGGTACGTGGCTGAAAGATTGAGAGCGAGGGGGCGGCTGCAGCATGCATGATTCAGCTATCGATTTCCTCATTTTGCTATTGACCTCTTCAGTGTTGAGGACGAAGCAGCCGCTCCCCAGAGACTCCCCACAAAAGACCAGCTGTGGAGAAGGCTGCAGGGTTTAGGACCTCCAGCCCTGCGTGGCATATTTGATTAGATCCAGATCCTCAAGTATATCCAGAAGCACAGCGTCTAATTGATGTCGGGGTTGGAGATAGCGCAGGATCACCCCATTACAGATCCATAGCTTTGTTTTTGAGGGACTTTGTCACGACTTGTTTCTGTTCACCTTTGAAATCTGAATAAAGCACATTTCTCCTGATGACTCTAGATCAGTGGTTCTTAACCTTGTTGGAGGAACCGAACACCACCAGTTTCATATGCGCATCCACCGAACCTCTCTTTAGTTCATTTTTTTTTTTTTTTCAAATTCAAGACATAGATATGTTTTTTACTGGTGAACAAAATGAGCCGTGCATGAACATCACCTTGTTCAAAGAACAAAACCAACAGAATTCTGCTGGTGCGAGACTAGAGATGCAAATCCTGCAGATAGGAGCTCACTCCATCACGTTCTGTGATACATCCAAGTTGTTTATATTCGGCCGACCACTTTCTTCTTTTGCCCGACATAGTTATTATGGATTAAAATATTAACAAAAAAATCACACTAAGTACTACTACAACAGTCACACGTTGACTACTGAGCGCTAAATTCCCCGCATCACTGATTGGCCAAACAGTGTAGCATGAACATCTGCAGCCAGTGATGACCAAGCGGGCATGTCATCATGAATTTACACGATAATTCGGGTGTGTCCGGACCTCTGTGGCGGAGGCTCTGCCGAACCCCTGAGACCGACTCACCGAACCCCTAGGGTTCAATCAAATCTGAAAAATAACATTACAGTACATAATTCATCTGGAACTTGATATAAATCTTTGCACCTTAATGTATTTCTGAGTCAAACGCAGTAGAAGGTCTTTCTGCCAGCGGAGTGTTTTTATTGGAGAACAGGTGGAGGTGGTGAGAGTGGGACTAGAATTATAATACTAGTTAATGCTGGTGCACTGTGATTTGACTTTTGTCTTTGACATCAATTAACATTTACACCAGCTGCCTATTAAAGTGTAGGTCCCTTCAAGCCATTGAAACAACTCACACGACTGTGGTGCACTGTGTTCCAACACCTTTCTATCGACCCTCCAGTGTGGAGTATCACACCAATGTGCGGCTGAAGTACCGTCACACCGGTGTGATCTGGAATATTAAACACTGAATGTTCTAACGCGTTCTAACTCTCAGAAGTCAACCGCCGAGATGTCGTCATCTTTACGCTCAGAGCTTTTATATTTATACTGTTTTACATTTGAAAGTGCATTGCCAAATCACAAAGCAGATACAGCAGAACACACGCAACTAAGAAACGTGCACTTGCATGTCGTCATTTTGTGCAACTATTGCGCGGACTTGGCATTGTATCAAAGTAATGCAAATGAAAGTCATATTTGTGAACAACCCAGATTTCGGCCAAAAATTCAGCACATGGCAACACTAGAAGAAGTGGGTTTGTGACCCCAGTTCCTAGAACCTGGGTTGGTACCTAGAACCAGGCTGAGATGCCGTTGGTCTCAAACTGCTCACCCTGTACATTTCTTCAGCCATGTTCTGCATTTTTTTAATATAAAACACTTTTGAATATGTTTATGATTAGGGTTAGACAGTCACGGTCTATATTGTTACTTCCAGTGCACATCAGTATGTCTTGGGTGCCCATGACCTAGTTCATCAGTTGTCCTTCTAGAAATAGTCCTTTAGTAGTAATTTGAACTTCAATCATCATGTTCTGTTGAGGTTCTAGCTGATTTTCTCATTAATAGACTGGGAGTTATGATCCAATGGCTTTAGGAAGAGTTCTCTGCAGCACTAATTCAAACACAGCTACGGATGCTTGTTAAAATGCTTCATGCTTGATAAAAATCATTCTATAAATATTTAACTGTGACCAGATTATAAAATATTACATTTTCTTTATAAATGCACCATGGGGGTCTGGGTGAAACAGCATTTCAATATACACTGTGTATACGGTTGTATTGACAATAAACCTCTTTAATCTCACTGCTTCATTGCTATAGATAGGATTTATTGCTTTTATTTATGAACTTATTTATTTTTGTTTCCTGTCCAATATTAAGACCAATTATGACTGAATACAGGGTTTAAAGATGTGAATCAGAAGTTAAGCAGCTGAGCAGTCTTGGTGAAGTCCACTAGAGTGTATCTAAACATTTGTGAATAAGAGAAGTGCAGACATGAACTTGAGAGGAAGTCTGAGAAAGATAACGACACATTTTCCTTGTCAGTTTCATTTTACTTAACTACTCTTTAATGCCTCAGCTAGAGGCATGAATATAATTGGGTGTGTCACCGAAATCAATGCCAGAAACAGACACCGAATGAGTCCCAGTGAAGCGTTGCGTGCACCACTATCCCTAAAACACTTCACGATCAATTGCACCGCGAATTAGATACTGGGAGCGGTGAGGAAGTCGATGCTGGGGAGGTCAATACAAAAAGAATGAATTAGCATTGTAATGGAGGACCAATTACAAACACATGAATATTGTATGCATGAAGTAAGAGATACAAAACCATAAATATTCACACAGTGGATACTGTCGCTCCAACAACTTGGACTGGATACGGAGGCAATCAGGCACGACAGATTGCTGAAAGAAAAGAATTCTTCCATTTTTTTACATTCTGAAATGAAATCCAAATTTGTATTATTCTGGTTTATTGTTTTGTTTAATTTTTTAAATTAAAAAAAAATATATTGAAACTAACCAATCAGATCTAAAAAAAAAAAAAAAGAAAAAAAAAAAGTTATGGGTCTGAAGAAGCTTTACACATTTTAAAAGCAAATGCTTATTACAATGCTACTAGTGAGCAGATAAAATTCTTTCATGACGTCTTTTGCTTGAAAGCCAGATATTTTCCACGCACTCAGTACTGGACTCAGACAGAGCAGCACATTACATGTAAATGACCATCAGAGCAATTTCATTCTCATCTAAAAGATGCTGTGAAGGACCATCATGTTAAGCACTGCTGTTCCTAAAAAGACGACAATTTACATGGAAATCAAAAAGCAGCTCCTTTCTCTTTGAACATTGACATGCACTTAAACAAAGCAAAGTAAAACATGTTTCTGCTCTGTGCCTTTAATTTTAGACATTTTCAGTCACATGCTAAAGTTTGAGCACATCAGGTCAAATGTGAAAAAGTATGCATCATCTACAGAGAACACTGCTCATTTTAAAACATAACTACTGTTGATTTTCTGAATTTCATATATTGAGGAAAACAAAACAGCCTTAGAAAAAGTAGAACAGGAAATTTAAGTTTGCTCTGTAGAGAATGGGCACTTTTTCCACTTCAACATACAAATTGACCATGTGTTCAAACTTTTGACTGTGATTATATTTCAGGAAGGCACAGATTAGATACCCGGCGTCCGAGTTGGGCCGATATCAGCAGAAAATACTGCAGTTATCAGAGGATAAAGGAATCAATTTTCCGGGTCTTTTGGTGTTGCTGAGCTCACCAGTGCGTTCTCTCTCTCTAAGATTGTCCCAAACAATTGATTTGGCCACATCTGATGTTTTTGCTAAATCTATCTGATGGGTTTTTTTTTCCAGCCTAATGGTGGCTTGCTTCACTGATCGTGAAAGCTCTTTGGATCTCATATTGAGAGTTGACAGCAACAGATTCCAAATGCAAATAGCACTAGACCTTTTATCCGCTCTTTGTAAATAAAATAATGTGGGAATGACACACACTTGGCCATGGAACAGCCAATTGTCCCATTTCTTTTGGTCCCTTAAAAAGTGGGAGGCACATATTCAAACTGTTGTCATTCCTACACTGTTCACCTGATTTGTATGTAAATACCCTAAAATGAAAGTTGAAAGTCTACAGTTAAAACACTGTAAAAGAAAAAGTCAACTATCCAGACTAATCCAAGTAAAACACACAAGAGCTTTTTTTTCTTCTTTTTTATTCACACCCATTTCTATTCCACTATGTTACAATGGCACATCAGCGTCACTCCCCTATGTTCCTATGTTGTTCGTTTGTACTTTTGTACACGCTATAAAAAAGTCTATACATAATGCTTTAGAAATCAAGTGGAGTACAGAGCTGTATCCCACATGAGAGCTCCCTCAGCCAACAATTCATGACTGACCACTGGTCATCACTTTATCCTCCTTTTTTTTTTTTTTTTAAGAAAAAAGTACACAAGGCATTTTCTACATAGTTGAGAAGGAGGCATTAAAAGGACATAGTCTGATGTCTGAAAAGCACTTACAACTTGGACAGAACAAATAAAAGAGAAAATAAGTACAGATTATGGTTCAAAGAAAGAATATTCTATTTGGACACAAAAATGACACAATGCCACATAAAAGTACCATTGACACAAAATGTGAAATTCTTCAATTTAGCATTTCATAGAAACAAAAACTTTAAGTAAACAAATAGAATATATACACTGAGGTAAAAACACATTGGTCTTCAGAGGAGGTATATTTTTTTTCTCTGGATTTTTTTTCTGACCTTTTCAAAACTTAATAATTAAACCTTTAATTTTTTTTTTCTTCTTTTAATCATTTCTTTAAAAAACAAATGATGCAAACATTAGAAATCAGTCACATGCAGTGCATCATTCTAAGTGGCATAGAAAATAAAACAATTATAGTTCAACTTAGGCACCAAATAAAACTTGATAAAGCTTTCATCTACCTTCCCACATCCGTACTCACTATTAGCAATCTCTCTCTCTCTCTCCCTCCCTCTCTCACTCACACACACACACGCGAACACACACACACACACCAAGTGAAAAGCACCTTGGTTGGCTTCTCAGTCCTTTAGTGACCCAGACTCCTGCTTTTAGAAATCCTCGCCACCCTTTCAAATCACTTTTCCACATCTTGTTATGATTTTTGGTGCTACCGGGCCACCGTCCCTCAAGGGTCTTCCTCACAGTGTCCGGATGTTGGCATAGATATAGAATTGTACTGTAATAAATAACTTGGCAATTGCCAGTGGAAAGCCTGAGGACTGTTGTCGCTATACAAATTTGCATAACTAAGTGTCAAGACCCGTCTGTTTCTGTTATGCCCTTAAACGGCATATGCGTGATCTTAACTGCAATTATACTGAGAGTTTGTGCTGTAATTGGTGGCGCACTGCAGGAATGTTGAGCAGTTTACATTCATGTCCCATCACGTTTCAGACAAGACAAACTGCTCCATTTGACCACACGACAGCCATGAAGGACGTGAACTAGTCCTTTGTGCAAACACTCTGCACATGCTTGTAAGAAAAGACTGCATAACGTGCCATATAAAATGAAAAAACATCAACAAAAGGAACACAAAAAGGCACACATGCAGCAGTCGATTTTATGAGCTGGTGGGAGTTCTGGAGTCTGGGTCACATTAAGGGGACCTCTCTGTCACCTGCACTGGCTACTGAAAGCACAGCCACTGTCAATCAAAAAAAACTCCCACTTATGGATGTATCCTTGCGCATGTCCACGGGTGCAGATGAGTTAGGAAGAGGCACAGAAGTCGGTGACATCGAGAGGGCAATTGGCAGCTTGGGGCGAGACTGAGCGAGCCAGAGCAGGATACGAGGAGCTGCTCCAAACAGCCCCATCAATCCCTTACTCGACTTTCATGAAGTAAAAAAAATAAAAGAAATCTCCTAGCTACAGGACACTATGGGATTAAGGGAGAGGGTCGTTTGAAAGTGCCCCCCTACCCCTTACCCCAGTCTCGCCCTTTTGCATGGAACCAGAGGTGCAGCGGTATGGTTTTATACTGTTAAGTCATAGCTGGTGTGGTTTTGGCCGTCGAGGCCAAGAGTATACCTGCATGTCACTGTGAGGAATACCTGGATATGCATGTTTTGCGGCTAAGTAGGTCACCCACCAAATTTTGGAACGAAAAAGGCTGCTGGTGATTTAAGACAGAAATGTGTCAGACAGAGATGAACGTTGACCCAGTAACGGCTGCAGAGGCATGATGGGAAACAGAAGTAAGTTCCCTTAGAAAAGTTTGTCCCAGAAAGGATGATTAAGCTTACATTCTCTCCAAGGGGCTTCGTAACAAATTCCCAGAAAATGGTCTCATTTACTTCCCTTTTTTACCTTCTTCAAATTCACAACATTCTAGTGGTGATGCCCTTGACCATACTGGGTTAACCTTCACGTGTTTAAATCGCCCCATTTCTGCTGACCAACTGTAAAGGGCCACAAGGCTGACAGACAAATTACATATAGGTAGATATCTATTTACAATGTACATATTTATACATACTCCAATCGGCACACGGTTAAACTACTCTGTTCAGCATGTAACGGGAATCACGGACGACCAACATAAAATATAGGTCACTGTACTGGAGCAACAAGTGAAGGTAACCAGTGTCTTCTGGCCAAAAACAGAATAATACTTTTCATTTCATTTGGGACAGTGACTGAATCAACAGCACTGTTTCCTTAGAAGCGGAATGGCATCATACATCACTAACTAAAGAAAAGAAGTCAAGTGATCCTTTGTTGGTGTAAAAACTCACTCCACGTGCGAATTACTAAATCTTTCATAACACAAGGAGAGCAGAATAACAGACAAATAAAACCAGTACCCGACAACAGCTTCTGGTTAATTAATTAACAGATTGGTAAAAAACTTCATATTTGATGCATAAAATGAAAGATGAAAGACTAGGCCACATAAGTCAAGAAGGACCATGGAATGCAAAAGGACATTTAGGAATGGGGCTTGATCTGAAAGTCCATTGCAGTTAATCGAATAGTTATCAACAACACAAATACAGTTTAGCACACAACTCCTGCAATCGTCCTTTGCTCCTGTAAAGAGGCAGAAAATGAAGCAAAGCCAAAAAGCAAGACAAATCAACACCCTATTGCCACACCCATAAACAAGCACACTCTTATTGCTGAATTTATAAACAGATTTTTTTTGTTTGGTTGAATTTTGGAAGGACCTGTGCATAATCAGGACCATTACCTGACCGGACACAATATCAACATGCATGGTCGATCACTTACATTTCATTATTAAGAGCCAAAAAATGCAGTAAAATAAAAATCATAGGATTTCGACTGGATAAACATGTCAGGTATCATGCTTCGACAAGATCTTGGATACTTTTTAGCAAAATAACATTTAATTCAACAGATCATTCCTCTCATTTGAGTGGATTTCAGTCTGATATGTATGCTTTTTAAATTCATATTAAGAAAAACAGCATTGTGGAGCAATATTAGAATGCCATTATACTATTCAGGTGTGATTCCTTGACCGGCAAGCTCATTTGTGTGGCAATAAGGTACCCCCATTACAGAAATATAAATTGCTAGATTTGGTGCTACATTTCAGTCTTCCTTTAAAGAGAATATCAACCCTAACATCATTTAAATCATCACTTTACAAAATGGGAATGACCCCAAATCTGTTGGTTCCTTAAGGCTTGCTCAATGGAGATTTGAAGCAGTCATTATTTAGTTTTTTTTCCCCCACAAAATAGGATGCCATAAAATGTTGGAAGATCTATGGCTTAGTGAAGATCCATTTGTGCTATATATATATATATATATATATATAGACGCACACACACACACACACACACACACACACACACACAAAGCGGGGCAAAAATGTATTCAGTCCATGACCAATTGTGCAAGTTCTCCCACTTAAAAAGATGAGAGGGGTCTGTAATTTATCATAGATTTACCTCAACTATGAGAGACAAAATGAGAAAAAAAATATCCAGAAAATCACATTGTCTGAAATTTAAAGAATTTATTTGCAAATTATGGTGGAAAATAAGTATTTGGTCACCTACAAACAAACAAGATTTCTAGCTCTCACAGACCTGTAACTTCTTTACGAAGCTCTTCTTTTCTCCATTCGTCACCTGTATTAATGGCTCCTGTTTGAACTCTTTATCAGCATAAAAGACACCTGTGCACAACCTCAAACAGTCACACTCCAAACTCCACTATGGCCAAGACCAAAGTGCTGTCAAAAGACACCAGAATCAAAATTGTAGACCTGCACCAGGCTGGGAAGACTGAATCTACACTAGGTAAGCAGCTTGGTGTGAAGAAATCAACTGTGGGAGCAATTATTAGAAAATGGAAGACCACTGATAATGTCCCTTGATCTGGGGCTCCACACAAGATCTCACCCCATGGGGTCAAAAAGATCTAAAGAACGGTGAGCAAAAATCCCAGAATCACACAGGGGAACCTAGTGAATGACCTGCAGAGAGCAGGTAACAAAGGCTACCATCAGTAACACACTACGCTGCCAGGGACTCAAAACCTGCAGTGCCAGACGTGTCCCCCTGTTTAAGCCAGTACATGTCCAGGCCCATCTGAAGTTTGCTCGAGAGCATTTGGATGATCCAGAAGAGGATTGGGAGAAT
>JBBIGC010000007.1:7609837-7635654 GCA_037576955.1 Lepidarchus adonis
AGAACACCATACCTACTGTGAAGCATGGGGGTGGAAACATCATGCTTTGGGGCTATTTTTCTGCAAAGGGACCAGGATGACTGATCTGTGTAAATGAAAGAATAAATGGGGCCAAGTATCGTGAGATTTTGAGTGAAAACCTCCTTCCATCAGCAAGTGCATTGAAGATGAAACGTGGCTGGGTCTTTTAGCATGACAATGATCCCAAACACACTGGGATAACAAAGGAGTGGCTTCATAAGATCTTCATAAGTAACCAGATCCCAACCCTATAGAAACCTTGTTCCAAAAATATTTGTCCTCTGGCATTGCCAGCAGAGGGTACATATATTATTAAGATGACCGATGGTTATTGACCAAATACTTATTTTCCACCATAATTTGCTAATAAATTCTTTAAAAATCAGACAATGTGATGTTCTGGATTTTCTCTCTCATTTTGTCTCTCATAGTTGAGATAAAGCTATGATGAAAATTACAGACCCATCTCATCTTTTTCAGTGGGAGAACTTGCACAATTGGTTGCTGACTAAACACTTTTTTGCTCCACTGTGTGTGTGTGTGTGTGTGTGTGTGTATATATATATATATATATATATATGCATGTATCCTACCATCTTTAAAACAAAAAGTAGTAGAAACATCTGAATGAGCATCCTGTTCCAGATATTTTCTTTTTTTCGTCTTCTTTTTTGTGTCTTCTGCATAAAGTGACAGTTTGTGAGTTTGTGAAAGTAGCGTTGTTTACTCTTTGTAACTGTCCATCAAGCGCTTCACAAAACGTTTCAGTTAGACACAGAACAATCTGCTTTTCAGGGACAAAAACCTCAGAATGGAAAAATCAGGTTCCACAGCATCCTCTTTTTTAATCGCAAAAGCGGACAACTATTCTGCAGAGGATGAGCCAGTGTTCAGTGTGGCAGTCAGCTACTCCCCAATCTGCGTTCATCTGGTTTTATACAGTCACCCAATAACATGGGTTGGTGGTCTATATTACTGAGGATGCAAACAAAGACATCCCTCAACGCTGCATCAAAAGTGATGAAGGTGATGCTGATGCTGAAGATGCTGATGATAATGACGAGGTAAAACAGAAGAAATGGCACCAGCAAGTCGTTTTGTTTGTGGCAGCCCATTGGTAGAATTCGGTCCGTGTGCATAAGAGAGAAAGGACTCCAACATGGACTCTTCCACAAGCCCTCTGGAATCGACATTCTTCCTTTTAGACGGACAGCGAAGTTAAGGGACCAGTCCACACCATGAGGGAAGGTTGGTTTAAAGCAGTGGCACTTTCCGGTAACACCTGGCTTGGAGGGCATGGTTGACATTGAAGCTGTTCAACTGTTGAAATGCTAGCAGAACATTTAAGATATAAAATACAGAAAAATTATCTATATTGCATATGTCGCAGCATGTTTGCCAAGACTGAATGAGGTCATGTCTAGTTTGTGGCCTGAAAAACAAACAAACAAACAAACAAACAAACAAACAAACAAACAAGTAAAAACCACACACCTTATGACAAACAAGTTGCAAGTAGGGGCAGCAATGAGGAAAGAAAGATGCAAACTGAACAGAAAACGAACTCTACCCGACTATTCAGTGACCAAAGTCGGGGGTGGGGGGAGGGGGGTGATCACTCCATCTCACAGCAGATCTTCAGTGAAACCAGTCTGACTGGCAGAAGACAAAACACTAGCATGAATATTTCACAATGCCGCCCACAAGTTACAACCTGCACATAAGTCCTTAGTCACTGTCACGTCTGGCGCTTTGCTTGAATATAAAACATCTCTACCAGTTCCAGATGAGGGCTATCCCAGACAGCACAGCAGCCAGGCAAGAAAGAGGATCCAACCAACAATGGGCATGGGTTTTACCACGCCGCGTTCCTCCGAATGCGAAGCTGAAAGGGTGCCTGCTCCAAAAGAGTCTCAGAAGCCCAGAGTGAGTTTTATGCAGCTAGCTCACTCTCCGTCAAAGCCAAAGAAGAACAGAAAAACAAACCTTCATTCATAGTTTATATCCTCTCTCTCTTTCAGTCTTGGAGGACAGAGTATAGAGTTGTAATGCAATAACCACGGATAAGAATGACGATGCTGACCTTTATAATAAACATATTAAAAAAGATAAGATGCTGAGGTGAGTGCCTCTCCTGGGCCTCAGGCCTACATTTTAATGCCCTCCTGCTGACTGAGCTGAGACAAGGTCTTCTTGATGCGCAGGGCTGTGAGACGAGCTGCTCCGTTAGCATACCAGCATTCCCTCATGATCTTTGCCATCACCCGCAGAGCCTAAACAAGCAGCGAGAAAAGACATACGAGAACCATCAAGGTGAGACAGACAAACATCTATTCAAGAAATCTGAGTCTGGCTTAAAATAATGCATACTACTATTATTAACGAACTGCTGTCCTTCCCATTACATCTACATCGTCTTATATTTACTCTTTCTATTAACTCATTAAACTTGTACGGGTCACTTCCTGTCAAATGCATTGTATTCATTTACATTATCACTATTTCTATAAAGATATTTAAAATAGTCAATCAAAAATACAGATTCTGGACATTCAATCAATACCACATGTTTAGAAGCAGAAGAAATTATATTTTATCATAATGTTATAGTAAAAAACATTTTCAGAAAAATGAAAACCTAAAAACATCAGTATTCCTCTCAGTCCTTTCCTTGTGTCTATTAGCAGAAGAGGAGATACTTTATTATAAGTGTAGGCTTTCATTTTCAGAAAACCACGGAGCAAGCTCAAACACCCACATGACCTAAAAACAAATGCTCATATTATTCGCACTTATTTGCTTGTAACACTACACCACAACAAAATTACATCTGATATAAGAATTCAATTATGTATTTTGCTGATACAATATGTATGGTAAAGGATGTCTTCAGCCACATAATTTACTTTTCTGCTCTTGATGGTCATGGTCAGCATCTTTTATAGAGATGCATATAATACTCTCAAAAATTACTGGCCATTATTATACCAGACTAGCAATAAATACTTTAATTAATTAATTAGATAGAAGTTATAAGCTGATTTCTAAAATAAATATACATCTACTACAAAAAACAAACACATACCTTTATTACAAAATTGCTGTTTATTTGCTGAATTTATCATATTGTTAAACACAGCATTTGTGGGCTATTCCAATGTGTTATTCAAAATACATAAAATACAGCTTTCTATACTTAATTTAAACTGCTTTATATAACTTTTTTCCTTGTAGAGGATGTGTATTTATTTTGACTTAGAACAATAACGGGCTATTTTGCATATGACTGTATATAAACCATATACTTCACCCACTTCCTGTAAAAAAAGAGCAGAATTAACACCTATAGCCATCACTAACACAGGAAAATAAAACAAAAGAAAATGTGAACTGGAAGAGCCTGCAGCTGACTACACAACACTGGAGTTCTTGGGTTGTATTTCTTCCATACACTCCGAGTGGGCTTAGTATCATGAGATTTCTGCTTTTGCAGTGGTTATACCAGTCCACTTCCTTACACCAGACCAGAAAAACTGCAGACTGAGCTGCAGAGAAGCATCCACAAGCAAAGGCCATGAACTCTAATGGAATTGGGAGAGATTTTGTATGGAGAAATGGTCTCAAGTCATCTAAAATTTATTGCTTCATCTCACTCAGCATAGGATAAGACTCAGTGTTACCCTGACAAAGAAGGAGCAATACAAATACTATACACAGGAGCACCAATAACGGAGACCTTGAGGGGAAAAAAACATTTTTATATTGTATTTTCAGTGTAGGCTTATAAAAACATGGGATAATAGCCCTTATTTGGCCATCATTACCAATGGTGTCAACAACGATGAAGAGCAAAAGGCCTTGAGAGATGCTGCCATGGGTCTAAAACAATATTTTGTCCTAGTTAAACTCAAAGTAATTACTCTGTATATTTATGAACTTGCAGAAGGTGCAGCTAACACTGTGTAACCTTTTACAGGAGATAAGTGGCCACTTAGATGCTCTCATAGAATTAATCACCAACACCAACGCTCCTCACTGATAGAAAATATTTTATATAACACTGAAAATTAGATTAGTCTGATTTGGCTGTAGACAAAGATTGTGTTTATATGAACAAGTGTCAGCAAAAACATTATAATGGGCAGACTTCATTCTGCTTGAGCAGATGCATTTTATTATTCATTAACAATTACCAGAAGATGCATTTAATAAATCTAAATATTTACCAAACCATTTCCTTACACGCTAACAAAGAAGCCAAAGAAAATGTGCAGTAATGAAATGTTTTAGCTGTTGGAAAAAGAACATGGAAAAGAGCGTGTCCAACATCAGCGACAGCAAAACAGCACAAATCAACATGTGATTTTGAAGGAAAGGTATTTGTTTTGCGTTGCTTTCGAACTGCTGCTGAAATAAACAGAACTTTTAAATTCAACCAATCATTTGAGGATGTTGTCTTTTTGTACTGAATTATACTTTTAGCAAACGTGTTTTCATGTTTTTAGATAGGTCGTCCCATTTAAGCAAACCACACCCAATACCAGGTTTGTAAAATTGATGTAAAGGCCGTGGCTTATTGTTGGGGAAATACAGTAATACCTCCGGCATTAATAAAGAGAAATAGACATTTAGGCATTTTACTAATTTTATGAAACTTAGAATAAGAGACAAATGCATGTTTAATACCAAAATGTCAAATGGCTTCACAGTGAAGCAGAACATAAATGCCTCAGGAGCATTTTACTACTACAGCAGTGCTGCGGTGAGCATTCAGTTCTTGGTTTAAATGTGATCTATTATCAATTTGAGATCTCAAATCCCAATTTTTTTGTGCAGCTGTATTCATAATTCTCCTCATTTTCAGACTCTGAAGATGAGTTCACACCAGTTTTCTGAATGCTACTGGACAGTGTCTGGAAAATTTTAATTTTTTGTCTGCTCCTCGAGATGTTGCAACACCTGAACAACCCTGGTTAAATTTGGGATGGGCTCCTTGGAGAGGTCATTAAAAACCAGGCGTTTTTACTGTTGTTTTGTTTGGAAAATCAGCTCCGATGAAGCTTGAGGTGCAGCTAAGCCTGTCAATGAAATTTCATTTGGGCAAATATGGCCAAGCCATGGCTCAGAGACCTGGACGTATGCAAAGGCAGTTGAGTTTACAGCCCGAGACGTAAACACAAGCAGAATGCCGATGCGCCATCTGCTTACATTACTCCATTGAACAGCACACACATTCTCTGTTCGAGGGGCTGAGTCACACCCCACAAATGCTGCAGTCTATCGCCCTGCTTTACAATAAACTCATCTCTCTCAGCTCATTTGTGAGAGAACAGAAAAGGAGGATGAATGCGGCATGTTAGTCTGTTTGACGCTGTGAGTGCGCCTCTCGAAAAACAAATGGGAGCGATCTTGCTCTAGTAGACACAGATTAGATTACGGAATTGTATTATAGCGCATCAGGACCTAATTTAATTGTGCCACTTCCCGCGTAATAAAAAGGACACCAATAAAAGGGAAGCGAAGAGTACGGCTGCTGCTGGCTTGATAGATGGAAGATGGCAGAGAAAGGAAACCTGAGAGAGCTGAAAAACGCAGAGCTTTCTCTCACGGCACTCCCCTGGGGACTGTGGTTTGGCTCAAACAGAAGAGCAGCATCTCCAATGACAGCGCAGAACACACATATGGGAATTTCAATTGGATCTAAATTGGACATTTGAGATTTAACAATGCAGCGTCCCTTGGGAGAGGCAGCTCTTCCGCCAGAAGCTATATGCTGTAAGAGACCACACACTGAACACGGCAACACCAATACACCTCTTGACAGTGTGTGGCATTTTTGAAGCCAACAAAACCACTATTAAGCTATTTTTCCTTATAATAATATGAATAGGGATTTTGTGGGGAACTGGTCTTTATTACACCCCTGCATTTTTCAAAGCTGATACATTAGGTCATATATCCAGTAAATAAGTACAGCTTTTTATTATTTTAATGCACCTTTATTTTCTTATTTGCTGAAAGTAACTAAATCTACATCAAATGTGGCCTGTGAAAACACATAGCAAATTTTTGTTTAATTCCCCGGCCACGCTGTATATTGTTTCCACATCTAAACAGAGAAAAACATTTTGTTTTAAACAAATAGAACATGTTATTCGATTGGGGGGTGCACAAATATTTGCATATTAAGAAAGCGTTTTGCCTTGAATGACACTATGCTGCCTGAATGAGGCCATTAAATTGCCAAAATGGATAATTGTTGCTACATGTATGTCCATTCAACGCAGCAGAGTTTAAGCTTTTTATGTATCATGCATATGTAGTAATAGTCTTTTTTCAGCAGCAATTAACAGCTATTTCTATGGTCAATCAACCATTTAACTACTGTCTGATTAATGGACTTGTCCAACAGTTACGGCTTTTCTGATTCCCTATAGCATATAAAACATTTAAAAACCAATAAACTTATTGTAATTATTGACATTTAATCATTGGATTAATTGCTCCAGCTTTAGTTTTTTTTTTCAAATCTGTCAGACCAGAAGAAGAGTGAGGAATCCCCAATAAGGATGTGTTCTCAGAAAACATACCTCACAGCTCTGCCACCTGTTGGGAATGTTGGGTCGTAACTTCTGCTCACAGACCACCTTCCTCATTTCCTCCACTGATGGATCTGACTGCACCAGGTCATAATATGGCAACTGATAATCTTCATGAATGCCTGAGGAAAACATCAGTGTTACAGCAAAACATTCCAAACACAGGCCATTGCTTACACTGTTCAGTAATCTGTTTCACAGTTGAAGCACCTTTTGTGTTACCAATATAATAATAATAATAATAATAACAATAATAATAATAATAATAAGTTACAGTTCTATAGCACATTCCACTGCTTTACAACGTGAGGGGGAGAGAAAACAAATATTAAGGAAGCAGAGGAAGGAGAGGTCATGGAAAAGAAAAGTTTTGAATTCAAGATTTTCTAAATTTAGGGACAAGTGCCAATAAAAGATCTGCCATCCATAGTGGAAAGATGGGTACTGGGGACTGTCTGAAGGGAGCGAGAGAGGGAAGATAAAGCACAAGAAGATTAGGGCTGTAAAAGTGTGAAGAAGATTTGGAACTTTTATATGGGATTAAACAGATAGCTAGTGCAAATGGAAGAGGATGGAAGTGATGTGGAATGAGCATTTTCTAAGAGTTGGAACTCAGCAGAGTTCTGGATATACTGAAGTTTTTAAAGGGATCTAAGAGGAAGACCAGTGAAGAGGGAATTACAGTAATTGAGCCGAGACATGATAAACGCATGTACACGAAGATGACCATCAGCATCAGACAGGGAGGGATGTTGGAGAGACTTTATGCAAGACAAAATGAAGTGAAGCATCTAATTAAACCATAATACAAAATGTACAAATGATTTGCACAGAAATACATAAAGCTTTATCGTTTTTTTTTTTTTTAAAAAAAAAACAACAACTTTTTAATGTAATGTCCCTGTGGCAAAATGCAACCAGCCACTAAACACAAAAACTCACTGTGTAACAGACTAATCCATCTGTATTTGTAAGGTTAATCAAGGACACAAAGAGAGAACATAATCATCCAAATATGCAGTAAAATTGAAAATGATTGATTTTTGCTGAGGTACCTCCAATAGAGCATCTGCTTGCAATTTCCCAAAACACCAAGCCCATGGCATAGATATCAGCTCTCTTGAAGGACTCGAAATGCTTCATATTTATTGAATCATCAAGGACCTCTGGGGCCATATACCTGTTGGGAGACAGTTAGGAGGATTTAACTGAAACAGAAAACAAATGTAGCTTAACATATTTACACACTGTTCTTTAACTACAGAAAATTCTGCAGAAAGCGCTCGATTCAATAATAACAATGTGTCCTTATACAAAAATAATTGTAGAAACTCATTCGTTTCAGCTGTTGTTTAGGAAACTGGAGAACTAACAGTGCTGTGATTGTGCGCTCCCTGTTACCATTAAGTCTAATAAGTTCTGAATCTAATAAACAATAAGGTAAAACAATAAGCTTTCTGCAAATGCAAGTAAACAATCCTAAAGTCAGAGAGACAAAACCCTTTGGAAATAGATCTTGTGCTTGTGAGCATAACTGCTTTTTTTCCAGTAGTAACAGGGGTGAGGGGCTAGGGATAAGAGATAAGAGCCTGGCTCCACTGGCATTTCTCTGTAGTCTTCCACAGGAAGGAAGGGTGTTAGCTCTGCAAATTTCCCCCATAATTCAGAGGAGAGTGAAGTCACAGCCTTGAGCCTGATTAATCCAGCCAGACTCCAGGGCCTAGAAAGGTGGAGAGTGGGCCCCAAGCCCAGGCAGTACCAGGCTATCCCATGATACCTCAGCCTAGCAAAGACGTGGGACACTGACGGACGTCTTCGGGATCGCTCAGGGACTATGAATACAATCTCAATATGAGCTGAGAATTGCCCGTTGTTTCATAACCTTTAAGATAACTGTCAGTTCAGCAAAGTGTGTAATCTTAGAATTTATTCAAATTAAATTAAGCATGTTTACTAGGCTGGTAAAGCTTGGATTTTAAATTGGATCAATAATCTGATCAGTTGAAGATTTTTTATCTCTATAATAGAAAAGAGAACTGCCAAAGAGGAGAAATATGTATCATAATTTAGGTCACAATATGAATAAATGTTATGATACAGTTAACTGATACAATAATTTAGTTCAGAGAAATATCAAAATGTATTTTTCCCAGATATAATTATGCATTGTAAGTGAATAGCATGACTTAATACATCTCACTTGAGCCTTCCCTTTGAATTCCTTTCTCATTTCTCAACTTGTTTCAAGCCCTTCTTATGGACTTCAGGTTATATGAGTAGACATATGTACAAAAAGAACATAAATGCATGAAATATATCAATTTAAAGTGTAAAATAAGCAAATTGATTGGTGTAATTTGCCAAAAAATAATCAATACGTCAAAATTTCCTCATATATACCCCTGTCAAAACAAATAAATTCTTCATTAATGTAGTAATACAAAAACGTTCCTCGGGGGTGTTGAATATTTTTCTTTAAAAAACACGGCATGCACTTGCAAATTGCAGCTACATTACTAAATATTCAGCACCATATTTTACACAAACATTTGCTCCCAATCGTTTAAACAGAGTTATTCTGATGGTAAACATTCAGCAGATTTTTGACACTAATGCAAATTTACACCTGGCTTTAGAAGGACAATCATCCTGCATCGAACCAATGGGCAGAATGCCCACATTGAAATGACATCAAACAAGCCCTTTGTCTGAAAATCTGATTTGCCAACTGTAGAACTGTGGTTGAATCAAACAAAATGTTTCACAAGGCTGTTTGTGAAACATATTTTGTACCATGTGCTTGCAGGAGCACTTTTCTTCCCAAGTAGGGAGGAGAGAGCCATTTAAGATTCAGCCCCAGTGTAGGAAGAGAGACATACAACACTGCACTTGGTGCAAATATTAGACTGGGAATCACATAGAGGTGCTGATGAAAATGAGTTTTGTTGTGGCATTAATCTGTAATAAAATGATAGTTTGTTAAAACACTGGTATATTATGATATATTCATTATAATGACAAATTTCTAATTAAATTACATCAATATACAAACATAAGTGGCTGATGGTTCATCATTGCAACATTAACATCCACTGCACAAACACATTCTTAGCAGAGGGACTGTGTACAGAAAAGATGTATAATTTTTTTCTGAACAATTGGGTATTTTATCATACTTAAGATGAAAGATTATCCATTTATGTATGATCAATTTTGCTGTTTTACAAAAGTAAGAAGCCACTACCATCCTTATTAAAGATGAAATCACTGCATTCTCATGGCTTAAAAGTAATTTGATCCTGGATCTTCAAGAGATTATTGAATGCAAAATGAAATCTTGAGGTAATTTTGCTGTGATTTAGAATTATGTTTTGAAATTGTACTAAATGCTCGGATATGATGGGAGAAACTTGCATCATCGAGTCATTTTTGAAAGAAAAAAACAAACAAACAAATGCCTTTGTCACGAAGCAGCTATACAGAATCCAGGTCCAGAAGCTGTCACACAGTAGATCATGTTTACCCAATTTCTACTTTTGTGAAAGCCACTTGCTACCTTGCTCTCGAATTACAACAGACTAGCAGTCAAAAAAAAAACTTTTCTGCAATAACAACTGGGTAGACACTTCTTGGTATTGTTCAACCAACCACTGTGTGAATGTGCAGGGAATGCAAAGAAAAGAACTTTGATCAATTAGCTAACTCTTTTCCCATATAACATATTTCCCAGGTGCTATTCTCGCCCTGGTTCAAATTCTTTCAGAAATTGCAGGAGAAGATAAAGGACTTCCAGAATATGAAATGGAACACTAGTAACACTACCTCATTCAAGCAGCAACCAAAATGTTGGGAGTCCATGCAAGACAAATGTGTGTGAGAAAGGGATTATATTGAGATGCTTGATGTATAATTAGTTTAACAATGCAGCTGGAAATGCTCACCAGTTCAGCACAGAATGGGGAAAAGTGGTCTTGCTGCCTGAGAGAATTTGGCCTGTGTTGCAGAAAGAATCAAAAGGCAAGTCTAACTTTCCCCAAGTTGTGTGGACAGATGATAACTGTTCCTAAAAGTTCATTATTGAGAGCAGGTTTAGTTTAGATGGTACAGATGAGAAACATTATGTTTGGCTTCAAACTGGAGTGAACCCAGAGCGCAGGAAGTGAGTCAATTTTGGACGGGGAAGCATCACGGTTTGTTCATCAACACCTCCTTTGGTAACACCGGAGCAGAGTAAAAAGCTGATGTGCTGCTAAAGTCATTAAAAGATTAGGCCTATATATTGATTATATATTGATTTCTGAAAGTGGTAACCATTGGAATTTAAATGTTAAGCCCCCCCACCACAATGATGTACATTCTCAAATTTTGATGTTGTGTTTTGAAGAATACAAAAGATTTTGTTGATCTGCATTGGTAATTATGAATAACACCAGTAGAGCAAGGGTTACTGTGCTAATACGCATACAAATATTCCTTCAGATTTTTAGTGATTGTTAGCAATATTGAGAGGGGAAAAGAAAAAAAATCATGAATCTTTCTCCAACTCTGATCGCTGATATCCTGACCTTCTGGCTATGAATGAATAAAATCATTTTAATGGTTTATTGGACCAAGGGTTTTTACAATCAACTAGGCAAGAACATACACTAAATAAATGGGTTTTCCAAGGTTTTTCCTGCATAATTTAAGCAACACGGTCAATCTGAAAGCATCTATTTCAATGAAAGACCTCCAGTTCTATGCATAAAAGAATAGTCGATGCGTGTGTGCCTCTGCCGTGGCCACTGCAATGGAGAGAAGGTGCATTTGTATGGGCTGTGCATTTCCATGTGGTGACTCACACACAGGCTTTCATACATCCTTCTCTCTTGCCTGAATCGAAACATACACCTGCATAGAGCCCAAGCTGTGTAAAGCCTCCTTCATAAAAACCTGCTTTCAAAAAGAAACACCTAAAAAGCTCAAACTAGCCTAATAAAAGAGGAATGGTACATTAGCTAGACCAGAGGTATATTATTCCTGCACTGAAATCCTGTACACCTCAGTGATTACCCTGCTCAGACAAGATGAGCAATAAATAATAATAATAATAATAATAATAATAATAATAAAAATAAAAAATAAAAAAACTAGGCTGGACTAAGGTTCCCTATGACTGAAGCTAAACAGCACTGAGCTACACAGTCTACGTCAACCATTTAAAACTACCACACAGAAAACTAACGATTCGATTAAGACAACGTTTGGTTTCAAAAAATAATTGGCTAAAGAATTCAGTATGGAGTAATTGGGCCATGTGGTTGTTGAGCTGCATATGTCAGGAAAAGAGAGAAAAAAGGAAAAATTGTTTAATCAATCATTTCATAAATTTGCACTTCATATTAAGTTTGACTAAAAGTTGCGTCATTCCGAACTAACAGCATGTGGAGTGCAGTAGTACATGCATGTCAAAGCTAAGAGGACAAGCCCTCAAGCAGGGTAGGTTATTATATATATTTTCATAATTTAGACCCATGACATGCACTGCACTTTGAAGTGTGGTGTCTCATATTTATCTTATAGTCAGTGTTTACTCGCAACTCGAATGCTCTATTAAGTGAAATTTCACTCAGCATTGCATGAAAAGCGGATTTAACAAGTTGGCCAACTAATTCTTTCTGTAGAAGGACAAAGTGTGTGTGTGTATGTGTGCGTGTGCGCGCACTATAACTGACAGCACCTTAATAGTTAAAAATATTTTTTTATACAAACATATACATTATTTCCATATGAACAAATATATTGTATTGAAACATTTTATGCCAATTGTTAAGCACACTGGAAGACAAATTATTTATGTGAAAATGTCATACGCATTAAAATCAAGTTAATTCTATGGATCGGTTTTCCCCAGTGCAGGCTTTGGTCACTACACATGCAAACCACTGACAAATGCCACAAATGCAACTGATAACCAAAAGCATCTTATGGGAAATTATGGACTGCAAGAATGTCAGAAGACATTAAGACCACTCAAATTACCTTTTTGTGCCCACTCGGTGGTTGGGAGCAATATCAATAGTGTCTGTGGCTGAGTCATGGCGCACAGCCAAGCCAAGGTCAGCGATGCAGCAAGTGCCGTTCTTCTTGACCAAGATGTTCTTAGATTTCAGATCTCTGTGAGCGATAGCAGGCTTGCCTGGAATCAAACAGGAGGGTGTGAGATTAGCTTGAGATTAGAGCTGGTAATGTTGCTAAAAACAATATATTTGTCCACTCCATCACAAGTGCTTCTCAGCGTTCACATGAGAGGCTAAGTGCAGAGAAGAAAAACATTTGTAATAAATAAGAACATATACAGCAATGAATCTATACTGGGAGGGTGACCCTTTATTAATCTCAGTACGTCTTGTTGTTTTTTCTTATAATTTTAACAGTAGCTGTGACATCTTCCAGTGTGGATGTTATAGGCTGCATTGCGGAAGTAAAGCTGGTAAGAAATATTTGTGTGTGTTTTTATTTAAGGCTGTAAAACAAAAAAATATTTCAAATGGGGTGATTCTTTTTCTGTACCCGTTTTATAGTCATTCTGATGTAAAAAGTTGGTCCTCAATGAATAAAGATAAAATCCTCAGAATTCTCTCCATATACTGTAAAATAATGAAATATATGTATAAATGTAAAGCTGCATCAAGGCCAAAAAAATAACCAGAGCAGAAAGGCAGCACTGAGAGAAGAGGGTGGTGCAGATACTGAACTGACTGCGAAAAACACCTTCAAAAGACAAAAACCCACCTCAGATCACTCACACAAATGCACAGAAATATGAACACGTGACACACATATTGACACACTCAGGAGTCCTTTGTAGTGACTGTATGAGCCAAATCAATGTTTTAATCATTCCTGGCAGAGTCGCTAGCCCTCATGGTCCAGCACATAGCGCGTGTGAATCGGACAGTCTGCAGTCACACCAGGAAAACGGGTAGCACAGCCTAACAGGAACAGCATGGGGATAATCTAACTATTTTAATGCAACTTGGCGAAGCCGATACACTCATACAAACTGCACATTTGTCTAAGCCAGGGGTCAGCAACCCACGGCTCCGGAGCCTCCTTGTTGTGACTCAGTTTGGCCTTTAAAAAATACAAAACATTATTAATTATATATTTATCCATTAATTAATTACATTTTATATTACATATATTTTTTTGTGTGTTTATATTGTTTCACAGGTTTCTCACAGGTGATAATTTAAAATTAAATTACATTTTTTATTACAATTTGTCCATTAAAATATACATCACGTACACGTTTTTAGAAAAATCTCTGAAGAAAATAGAGTTTAATTCTGCAAGGGCAGACATGTTTGCCTTTACTGCCAACTACGCAGCCTTATCTGTGCACTTGATATGTGGCTAGAAATTAGCAAAAAACAAAAATGTAATATTGAGACATTTTTAAAACAAGAACTCATTTTTTGAAAAGTACCCAAATAAAGATGGTAAACGAAAGCGATTTCTGAACTACTACGGAACGTTAAGCAGAGCAAATATATTTTCAAGAAGCGGATCAACTCAACTACACCTGCAGCTGCTAGATTTGTGAGATCGTAAGGAGGGGGAAGCCATTCACAGTTATCAGCATTTATTCTCCAAATTCAAAAAACAGGAAATTATTCTGTAAATTAAAGGACTGCCTCTCTCTGCAAAGATGGTCAAGGAAAGCACCATTAAAATGCCATCCAACATCACCAGTAAGCCTAATTTTATGTTTATGCTAAGCTTCAACTATTTTTTTTATATTGTTTATATTTAATATAGTGGGTTACGTTTTAATTTTACCCAAATAGAGGAATTTATTTAAAAGTAGATCTGCATATGCACACTGTAATAATGTTTGTTGCATTAAGTTGTAATAATGTGTAAAATAAAGAAAAAATTTAACTGTTAGAAGCTGTGCTGTGTTTCGTGGCTCTGGACTATCCATCTTCAGTTGAAAAGGGGCAAAATGGCTCTTTTGCTAGTAAAAGTTGACGACCCATGATCTAAGGAAATGAAAAGTTAACAGGCAACAATAGGTTCTTTTGTGCCAAAATCTATGGCTTTTTTAGAAGTCTGTTGCACATTTTATAATAAAAAAAGACACATTCCAAGTGGTCTTTAAAGGTCTGATTGTTCTGTAAAAGTGTTATGGAGTTATGGAGCGTTATGTCTCAATTTAATGGTTGTCATAAAGACATACAAAGAAAGCAAACTGTTCTCTCACTGATACATCAATGACACGCTTGTAAACAAAAAGGCAATGACCAATCTCTCTGGAATGGGAAAAAATTGCTTTTTCACATCTTGGCAAATTGCCCATTACAACAGCGAAACAAACATGCCTTAGATCGGTTTCCCAATACTTCTCTTCAGTAAAACAATGCGGAAAGCACAGCGACTGTTTAGTGGAATCATCGCCATGCTATCAGTCATACAGAAACTGCGCTGTCTGCCTAAAGATAAACAAGCAGTTCAGTATAGAAGAGCAGCTTAATTAACATCTGTTAAGCATTCACACAGAGACCGTGTGTCCTACAGGGATCAGGATGAGACAGCTAGTGAACTAGTCAGAGCCAAAATGCAGCATTTACACTTTTCCTATTCTATTAAAAGGTGAGGAAATTTTACTCCTGGGAATAACTTAAGGGTATTCACAAACAGCTCAATCTGGGGTGGGTGAAGATGATGTGATACCATTATCATGATAATATACATTTCAGAAGTCTGTATTGACCCGAGTAGCATCACGTTCAGAACCCTGTCCAAAAATATGAGATTTAAAGTGTTACAACTGTTGAAGGTTTCATTTAAACAGACTGCACGTAGTAATATTGACAATGCTGGGAGTTCAAAGAAGAATGACTGGCCCTGCTTCGAAGGATATAGAGTAGGCGGTGGGTGATCTAGCCATAATGTAATATCACACTGCTTCAAGAAATTGTCATATACATAAGATGTCAGAATATTTCCATTTTCTGATATCTGCAAAGTTTTAAAGAATGAAAGTGCCAGTAGTGGCTTTTGTATGACACCACTGAATATTGGACTTAATACATTTAAACAGGAACCCCCCCCCCCCCACACACACACACTTTATAATGATACATGCAGTTAGTCAGTGCTCTTTTAGAACAGATAAATGGATAAATAAAAAATTGCTTCATGGTAACAGCAATTTTACATCCCTAGGTAGTTGAATGTTATCCAATGTCAGAAAAATAAAGTACAGACTTTGATAGTGTTAAGGGTCGACAGATTATCGAAGCCGATATTCTCATTTTGCAGTTTATCAGTATTGGTGTTTTTTAACCATCACTCATATTCAGTAATTACAGAGCGAGCTACTGTGGTACCATTGCTGTCTCATCTCTCTGTGTACAGTCAAACCCCGTTAGCTCACCACCCCGTTATCTCACCAACCCCGCCTGGCTGCAGGGCAGATTTCCCTCCCCATGTTATTTACCCCGTTACGATAGCCAACAAGGTTTGACTGTAAATTATTCAGTGATTCAAAAACAAACTAATGTCCCACCCACAACAGTCTCTGATTGGCTGTATGACAAAAAGTCAGCATTGATTTGATGCTAATGTGACACACACTTCACATTGGAGAGTGTGAACTGAGGATAGAAGGTAAAGCAATGTTTCCCCAAATTAAACCATTACGGATCTGCACACTGAATGTAAACACCACCACAGCCTACTCGCTTTCCCAGTTCTACTGAAAATGTCTGAATAATAAACCCTGTTGCTGTGATATGAGCTTATGTAAGTGTAGTGTATTCGCTAAAAAAATCCAAGTATAATTTTTATGAAGAGTGATTTTTTTAGTCAATGCAATCTCCTGAAAGAGCCAGCAATGTTACATGTACTGACAAAGTGTTAATATCATTATGTTACAACTAATGTTGTAAAAAGTTTCAGTTTTATAATGTTTATTTTAATAACTTAATTTAGTTAATGTAAAGATTTAAGTATTTATATACAATAAATTTATTTAAGTTTTTTGTTGGTGTTTGAAAAATACAAAATTGACAGAGATTTTCTTCTGCTTTTGCATATCAGTTCCAATACCCCGTTAAGTAGCTAAATTTGGTATCGAAATCGGCCCTGAAAACCAATATCAGACAACCCATATTTTTTGCCAAATGTTTATTCTTCAATCTCACGTTGGTACCAAAAAAACCTGATTTTGTTGTGATCTGGCTTGCTTTGTCCTTGCTAAATACACTTCTCCAATCCCTCCATAGCTTCAGCTGTGACGGTAATTCAGCAGGCAGGTGCTGACTCCATACCTTGGGTCCCTACGATCTCCATGTGCAGGTGGGCCAGGCCGCTGGCCGTGGACAGAGACAGCTTGATCATGCCCTCCACAGTCACTGTGTACCTGTTCAGGTAATCAAACAGGGAGCCATGCTCGTGGTAGTCTGACACCAGCCACAGCTGGGTCCAAGTTCCATTATCTAAGAGAGAAGAGAAGTGAGAGAGAGAGAGAGAGAGAGAGAGAGAGAGAGAGAGAGATTAATGGACAGAGTAAATAACACCCCTGCTCACAGCCATGAAACTCCAGATGGCTATTGTGATCTCAGAGCATCTGGGCTGAATCCTAGTAGTGGCCCTGTACCGACATAAACACATTTATTCTCTACTACACAGACACACACAATACACTTTCACTTTTTTCCATACTCCAGTAGAAACTTTCTAACAAATCACAAATACAATAACTGGCAAGTACCTCTAAACACCACCCTCTTATTTGTGCTTTCTTCCATGTCCCCTATGCCCTGTCAAGCCGACGTACCAGGCCTCAAGTCAATAAACTTTCCAAGTAAAACTAATATGCAAACACAGGGCTGAGTTGCAAGAGGCAAAAAAACCTTTAAATGCCTCTTCTTGCTCAATTTACTCTGTCAGAATCTAAACAAGAACTATTACCAAATGTTCTATAGTAAGAGCTAGGGGAATAAGTAAGATAAAATGGCTGCACAACCAACAGCAAACTAGATATGTGATTCAAGGCAAACACACAATAGAAAAACTAAATCACTACCAGCAGATGTGACTTGCTTTAAGGCTTCTGCAAAATCTTGTGAAGCAGTTTTATTGAGACTTCCAGATCAAGGTTTTATGGACGGAAATTTCTCTTTCTTAAAGCACTACAAACATGGATTCCATCAAAGGTCATCCTTGATTCTGTTATGACAGCATCATTATAAAAAGATGTTTTGTATAGGCCAGGGTCTTTAGTCACTGACAAAAAGTTACAGAGGACTGACCTTTGTTGTCGGCAGCGATGAATCCTAGGATGTTCTCATGGCGGAGCATGACAGTCTGGTAGATCTCAGCCTCACGGAACCAGGAGCGCTCCTCTCGGGAGGAGAAGATTTTCACTGCTACCTCCTCTCCTCTCCATTTCCCTCGCCAAACCTCCCCAAAGCGGCCCTTTCCTATGCTCTCCTGAAGGATGATGGTCCTGGCAATAGTCCTCTGCACCAGCAAGGGAAGACCTGAGAAACAGAGTGAAAAGTATAATGCTGTTATTAAAATAGGTATTTGTTAGAAATCAAAATGATTTTTTTCAGTCAATATCAGCCAATATAAATACATATCACAATATGAATAAAAACACAAGTATAAAGGTTCCTTTATACTCTTAAGTGAGATGTGAAGATGTCATATGGTAATTTTTTTCTGTTAGATGTTGAGCATACTATAGAGCGGTATACGCACTGCGCTATTCTCATCATTGGTTTTCATGTCAAAACTTGGACGGAATGAGTTTTATTGATGTTATATTGACAATGGCTCATTCTTTTTCATCCTTTCACTTGTGGGACTATAAGGGATAATTAAAATAAAACTATTACAATAAGTATTAATGGGTGCTCATAAGTAGAGGGGCATCTTTTAATGTATTAAATTGTATGAAAATCAAAAGAAAAGCATTTTCTGTCTCATCATAGTTTGATATTAAAACAAACAGAAACAAGTGATGTGTAAATATAATTATTTGGGTAAAGGTAAGTAATCACATTAATTGTAAACCCATCATTTTACAGAATTGTGAACAGCAATGCAACAGCTTTAAATGGTTAAAGAGTCAAGTGGAGCTCAGAGTTTCCATTCCTGTCTGCAGTTACTGATAACCTAAGACTAAAACTCCAACAGGAACATTTGTTCTGGTGTTCATTTTAAAAACTAAATGAAAAAGTGATTGCATCAGTTATATTAGCCAATCTAGCAAAAACGGCAGACTCCTTCACCCCTGCTGAATGAAAAGGCCCAAGAAACAGGGTGCTCTCAAATCAGAACAAAGTGTGATTAACCAGCAGGCTCAGAGCTTATTCATATCACATCAGTGTGACTAGTGGGTGATAATGTGACACTATTTTGTAAAAAGCTAAAGGTTTGAGGTCATGAAATAACTGCAACATGTTCGAAATTTACAGCAGTTAGCAGTCTCTGTTTAAAGGTCAAGTTCTAATTTTATGTAATAACACGTATTTTACATAACCGGAGCCAAATCATACCAGCAAACACAACTGCACTCTTAAATATTTAGGGCAAGATCCTTGATATCCACCAGATTTACTGAACTTGAACATATTATACCACTCACAATAAGTTAGGGATATTATTATTTACAGTGCTTTTCCTATTTGCTCTGAATTTTAATGAAATAAGTAAACGTTGCCTTTGATATATCTAATAATGTATAAGAAGAAACACCATTTTCATTAGTTTAATATATATTACCCCGAACATGTAGACAATAACAGGCCCCAAATAACACATGCTATACTTCACCCTCACCATGGCTAGTGGATGAAAGTGGACACAAGAAAATGAACGTGCTAAATAAATAAATACATAAATGAAATAATTAATAAATAATAAGTACATTGAAATGCAGCTGTTGAGCTGGGCTGGTTGAACACACTAAACAGTGTGCATTATAATACATCTTCAGAACATGGATCAGACAAAATGGCTGCTCTCATACAACATAGGCTTAGGGTCCATGGCTCAAGATAAACTTTGTAACACTCAAACAATATGCAGAAAGGAAGTGCAATACATATATGCCATCAACACTGTTCTGAAATGGTTTGATGGAGAAAGAAGAGGAGGAACAAAGGAATGATGGAAAGAAGGAACAAACAAACACCACCACTGAAAACGAAGGAAAGAAATATGACCTCTGGTGAGATGAGAAGTGCAGTCCGGCTGGTAATTTAATGCTCAAGCTTAGAGTCTTTTGAGTGCTACTGGTATGGCAGCAGAAATAGAAAGGCAAGCCATTAAGAGACAAATGGAGCATGCTGTCCACATATGCCATGCGGAACAACATAAATTGAGCAGACAGGCTTAGCACGATCTAATCAATGCTCAGCCAGCAGCCAAAGGTCAGCTAAAAGCTACCACAGATACACTGCACAAGTTCAGGGAGTTGGTAGCTTTTTTGATTTAGTCACAGACCTAATAGTTGAACCTGAGACCAGACAGGGTCACACAGTACACAAGCATGTAACTAAATGTGTAAATATAGTACCAGGAATAAAAATGCTCATTCTGTTAAAATTTTGTTAAAGGTACTGGTCCACTGAGAAAAGCATTTAGCTTGATGCTTGTAGCCACTCTCCCTCCATTCCACTTTAAGTAAAAAGACTCCAACTCGTTGTTACATTTACTTCCACAAAAGGTAAATACATTTTTGTACCTTTTAAGCCTGTTGTACAATAATTGAACCAAAATCAGTGCCATTCTTTAAGACAATGCAAACCTGAGGTAGCTCCACTCCACTTTGCTGACTAATTGAAAGGTCCATGATTACCAGTTAGCACCGTTCAGTGATTTCCTACCCAAAAAAACAATGAACTATGAATTTTTCACACGTATAAACCAGAATTTAAACATTTCAAATTCACATAAACTTGCAACCCAATGACTTAACCATGTAAATGATCTACATATGCCTTTACACAAAGTGTCATATGCTAAAAATATTCCCAATTTGTCCATAAACTACATTTAGGCTCCTACAGTAACAGTGAAATTAAATAATTAATGATGTACTAATGTTATCAATTTAATTTATATTTAACTGATGAAATTATGGCTGTTGAAAGGTTCTTGTAATTTTACTTTTAAATGTAATAAAATTGCTCCTTTACTAAAAGTTGCATTTTCAAAGTTTTGAAAGAGTTTCTTTGGGTCTTTGATCATGTTATGAAGATCACCACACTTTTGTTATTAGAAATGGCAAATTTCAAGGCCAATGGTCCAATTGTAAGGCCTATTAAAGTGTCTTTAATCTTTTCAGAACTCAAGACAAAAGTTCTTAAGTTCACATTTAATTGAGCAACAGAATAAGAGCTTTTGCTGAGAGCATTCAGAGTGGAAAGAGAAAGCACTAAGAGCAGCCTCTCCTTTTCATTCTTTTCAGTCTTCCACCGAGTCATGTAATCACGATAGTGTGGGTGCAGCAACTTGGTGACAATGAAGAAGACATGAGGCATCTAGGTGGAAAGTAAGAGATGGAAGACTAGAATGAGTTGATAAATTGAGCATGTTATCAATCATACTGAGGTCTCGTCCTATCATACAGGTAGTGGCGGTTCTGTCAAAAGAGGAGAACTACACAGACCAAGGACAACCTCAGGGGCAAACAACATCCTAACATCCAGCATGACTGAGCTTGTATGAGATGCTCTCAGAAAGAGCCACAAACATATTCATGTATTGAAGCACAGGTGAGAGTGCAAATGTACTTAAGACATGAATAAGTTTCCAAGAAACTCAACATACAGGAAAACAAACTGTAAGAAAAAAAAATTGAAGTGCCACTGAAAGCACTGGTTATGTAATCATCTAACTGAAACTTTAAGAAGTCCAACTACAACAGACACTGACCTGTAACTTCTATGTGCCGTTATACCACTACTTTGGCCCTATCCTAGTGGGACGTGGCCCCTCTGCTTGCAGCAGGCTGCTGAACTGATGGATGTCCGTGTTGTGCTGTCAAAAAAGTGGTTTGAAAGCTGGCCTACGTTTGAGGGAAAGCCTGCTCTCTTTGGTCAGGAGGGAATCCATCCTACATGAGAGGGCACTGCTCTAAATCCTGTGTAAATGGCAGTGTAGTTCACACTGACAAACTATTGCAGAGGCCAGGAAGCAGAAACCGTGGTGCAGGAAAATGGTCCATGACGGGTGATAAGGAGGATCCGAGGATGGGAGATTTGGTCAAGGGAGACAAGAGGAGCAGCAGTTTCTATCGTCCAGGTAGACAATGATGACTGTCGACTTAGTGGACTTTAGGGCTGTGCATATGGGTCACTCCTCAGCAGGAGTGAGAAGATTCCAGCAGTAAAAACTTTAAGCAGAAGTAGGACATCAGGATGGACCAGGACTGTCCAGTTAGCCGGATACCTCAGGGCAGTGTGAAACACCACAGACCACATGAAACATCCTAGAAATTCTGACTGCAGTAACAAGGATGTTTTAAACTGCTATAATTGTCATATAATGTAAAAGATGAAATCAGTAGATACCAGAGTAAAACTGGCCCACTGGGTTCTGTTCTAAGATCTCGGTTATTTTCATTATACATGTTGCCACTGGATACAAGCTATCAGCAAACATGGGAACCACTTCTACTGCTATGTTAGAATTTTAATTAGCTGATGAACATCCTGTTTGAGTTTAAATGCAGTTTTCATTAAATTCTTAATTTTTTTTTCAGAAGAATATTAGCCAAATTAGAAGACAAACTTAATTTAAATAATATTGAGGATTGTGTAAAGTAAATAATACAATAATGGAAGTCACATAAAATTTTCTTGCTTAACTCCAAAAAGACTCTTTAAGGACTTTAAGGTTCAAAAGCTGACAGAAGCAAATAGTCAGGGTTAAATGTTCGATCATACTACTTTCGCAGTTGTTCCTGTATCAACTGTGATAAATCTTGGACACAAGTAGGTAATATCACATGCCTGACCCATGCATTTAATATCTCAAGACTGAACTACTGCATTGCTATGTTGTCAAGATGTTCTAGCCGGAAACTAAACAAACTAGTTTATTATTACCATGAAGTCCTAAATGGCATTTTCTTCTACTGAATACCTTTGTACACTTCTCCAGCTTGATCTTTGGTATAATCTTAGGATTCATACAAGGTCTCAGTCCAAAAAAACCCTACTGGTTTAGTCAAGTTTTCAGCAATTCATTCTCTGTCAAAAGAAAACTATACAGATGATTAAAATAACCTTGAATGTTGGTGCCATTCTTCCACAACTTAACACAAATAAAGTAATAATAATGTGCTTTTTATACCAAGTTTACTCTTCACTGGATGTCACTATACATTAGTGGCTGCCATGACATTTTATCCCAAGCAAAATTCACTGCAGTTTCAAATCAGACAGCAATTATAATACCAGCATATAAAGAAAATCAAGAAGTGACTAAGAGCATTTCTGCATCTGTTCAGACTAATCCATAGCCATACTTACTAAACACACTCATACACATATGTTAGGAGCGCACATTTACATCTGGTAATTATTTGGTCACACAGTACAAAACTCAGAGAAAAAGATATATTCAAACAAGACACCAGTGAGAGAAACAGACGTTCAGAGACACAGAATTCTGAATATACAAATAACTGAACTTTCCTTAGTATTTGTTTTCTGAAGTGAATATTTAAATAAGGCATGTGCACTTCGGTATATAATAAAAATTATATTGGCATATTGGCAGATATTTGCTGGGAAAAATATCAGCATTGGCAGATTTGTACATTAAAGCGTCAACGTCACGGTCAACACTTCTAAGATCAGCCTGCAAATCCCACACCAGTGGCTTTAGGCAAAAGCTTATTGACCAATATTCCAAAGCAATATTTGAGGTTGTATTTATTGCACTCGAAATTAACAGAATGTTTGTGGTCATGAAATATTGCTATTTTTTACCTAATTTTAACCTTTTAAAATATAAAAATAAAAATTATTTTAAATGTTTTTTAAAATCTGTCCAATTCAGGAATGTCAGTACTCAAAGCATGTGAGTGCATTCTTGAGTGTGTAAAGATTCAGTTTTTACCCAAGAAAAATTCCTAAATATGAAAACATTGCCAAATATCAGGATCTTCATGAAAACTGAGGTGTAGAAAGAAGTTTCATATATAGTTTTTACTTCTTGAACAGTGTTTGGTGTTTCTTGGGTGCTGATTATGAACATCACATCAAAATGTACCCATCACGTACCATTTCAAAGAAATCTTCAGTTTTGTATCCAAACATTTTTTTTCTCGTAAGTGACTTATCGACAACAGTTTGTGCAGCCTGGGCATGTCCAGGATATGGAATCAGGCCAGGTTGAAAGTTCTGTGGAAGATGATGTCTTGGGCATGTGGAAACCACCAGAGGATTGGACCTCAGACGATTCTGAAGAAACTGCAATGCAGGGCACTGACAGTGACATTGACCCAGATTGTACTCATCAGGCGATCCACATCTGATAACACATTTCCAAATTGAACAATGTGGTCATAGATTTGGGTCAGACCAAAGCAAAAGCCGAGCTGTGGAGAATGACATTATGAAATAACCACATTTTTTGCACAAGTCAACAGTCTCCGTTTCTGTTGTGGCATTGAAGGATTATTCTCGGCCTTGGGTTGTGATCACAAGCTGGGAGAGTGGCGTCTCTTCATCGATTCCTCAATGTTAAGGCTGAAAGCTGTTCTGCTACACAATGGCATCTTTATCCTTCAGTATCTGGCTATGCACCACACATTAAAGAAATGTATGAGAATTTTGAACTATTACTGATGTAAGTCCAGTAAACCAGGTACAATTGAAATATCTGTGGAGATAAAGTCATTGCTCTGTTACTAGGACTACTGCTCGGCTATACAAACTACTGTTGTTTCATTAGCGAACGGGACAGCCAAAGAGTCGCACTTTTCTCAACAAAACTGGCTACTCTGTAAGAAGTTAGTTCCAGAACAGAAAAATGTGGCACATTGCTTGTCGACCCAGCAAAGATATTTTGCCTCCTCTTCACATAACACGGGGACTCATGAAGAATTTTGTGAAAGCAATGAACAAGGAAGGCCACGGTTTGTTATTTAAGACAGATGTTCCAAGAATAACTGATGCCAAGATCAAAGAGGGCATTTTTGTTTGTCCCCAAACACGTTATGAGTGACAAGCGGCTTGAAGATCTATTAATTTGGCCAGAACAAATAGTCTAGATTTAAAATTTTCTGGGCAATTACAGAGCCCCAAACTACATTCAGCTGGTAGACAAACATCTCAAAGTATACAATTGGACTTCTTCTCCACAAATCTCAGTGCCATCATTGACAAATACAGAGAAAGGTTTCACCAGGACATTGCTACGAAGGAGAAACAATACCAGTGCAACTAGAATCTGTCAATGCTTGCTAACTATTGGATGATGCAGAGTGGTGATGCAGAAAAACACACTTTTAGTTCTGTTGAATAGCTTAAACAAAATGTAAAAATGCCTAAATACATTATTGTCATTATACATATAAAATGTCTATTTCTCAGAGTTCCAATGTGATGCAGTAAAAGCAAAACTACATTTGTGCTTACCCAGTAGGTACCCCTCACAATCAGCAAAAACTTTTTAAGAAGCAAAAATTGTGGTATAGTGTTCTTGGTGAATGAGGCCCATTGTTAATACTTGAAAACACTGAGCAACTGAACATTATTACAAACGATAAACATTTCTAATTTCGATATCTGTATGTTTAAAAACTAGGATATTCAAAAGTGGGGGAAAAAATTTGCTTAGACTAAACGCTCTTGTGAAACCTACCAGAGCCTGACCCAGACGTGGTCATGTCATAGATGAGGTCTTTGAGAGTGGTTCCCACTGTAATGAAGGGATGGTCCATGGAGGGGTCCTCCTCATTAGGCACACGGTGGTGGATGACAGAGCGGCTGTGGCAAATGTAGAAGACAGTGACAAGCACGAAGCAGAGCACACACACAGGTCCAGCAATAACAGCTGCTAGAGCCACAGGCCCAAGAGAAGGAGTCTTCACTGTTGGCGCTGAGAGAGAGAGAGAGAGAGAGAGAGAGAGAGAGAGAGAGAGAGAGAGAGAGAGAGAGAAAGAGAGAAAGAGAGAGA
>JBBIGC010000007.1:7654158-7665578 GCA_037576955.1 Lepidarchus adonis
ATATAACTAATATTTCCTCGATTATTACTGTTGAAATGCTGGCATAGTATTTAAAAGTCATTCACACACATATACAAACAGTCAAACCCATTTATTGTGCCAAACTCACCTCCCGTTGTTATAGGCTGCAGAATAGATTTCTTTCCATGTTCTTTACCTTGTTAAGCTGCCAACCTCACTTCTTGCGCTCGCCATAATGCACAAAATGGCAGGTGTATGGATTTCTTCCTCTATAGCTCACCAAACTTGGGTCAGTGTTAGAGCTGCAGCCTAGAACACGTTCAGTTGTGCTAATTCTGTAGGTCACTGCTGCTGCTGCTGTTGGTAAGTGGGCGACATTTAAGTAAGATGGACCAATCACTGATGCATCCTCGGTCTGGTTGGTTTCTGGACCCTTAATCAACGCAGATAACCCCACTGTTTGACTGATGGCTGGTTGGTCCTGTCCATGCTCTGCCTCCGCTAGTATGACCAGTTTCGATTCTGAGATTGCGTACAAGTTTCTGAAATAGACCCAAAACGTCTGGTAAATGAATGTTGAATTGTCTGATTGGCGAGCCAAAAAAAGAAATTTGCATCTGCCGTGGTAAGAACTTGACAAAGACGCAGCAGAATATCGCTAGCGCTTTTACTGCTTGATTTCATCAGCCTGTCGCCTGGTGGCCACATTTTCTCAGCCAAAAGCTAAAATAGGGGAACATCTGAAGTGAGTAAATCTGCTTGTGTTTGGCAAAGCATGCTGAGCTTAAAGTTGTGCTGGAAAAGTGGTTTTCATTTGCTAGATCACAAAATCTGACCAATGTGACTGATGCTCTTTTAACTGAAAAAGCCAAGCTGTTTGGAGCGGAACTAGGACTTTAATGATTTTCAGTACACAAACGTTTGGCTGTGTCATTTCAAGGCCAGGCACAGCATAGTGAGTCCCAAGACCTGAATCCATTTGAGCACATCTGGGACATCATGTCTCGCTCCATCCACCAAAGCCACGTTACACCTCAGACTATACAGGAGTTGGCGAATGCTTTAGTCAGGAGACCATCTGCCACCTCGTCAGGAGCATTTCCAGGTGTTGTAGGGAAGTCATACAGCCAGTGGAGGCCACACACACTACCGAGTTTCATTTTGACTTGTTTTAAGGACATACATCAAAGTTAGATCAGCCTGTTTTTCCACTTTTTGAATGTGACTCCAAATCCAGACCTCCATGGGTTGATAAATTTAATTTCCATTGATAATTTTTGTGTGATTTAGTTGTCAGCACATTTAACTATGTAAAGAACAAAGTATTTAATAAGAATATTTCATTAATTTGGATCTAGGGTGTCTTATTTGTTTGTTCCCTTTATTTTTTTGCGCAGTATATATTATACTGTAAGATCCTGATGACATCTCTCCATGTGCAGCAGCAGTAAAACAGAACTGAGAAACACGGTGCAGGAAATGAAAAGAGCAGCATGTGTTCAATCAGTTCCTGCAATATCAGAGGCGGACTACAGTATCAAAAGTGACAATGTGCTATGCCTGAAGGTGTTAATGTGTGTTGTAGATGTTGAGGTAGAGAGTGCTAATAAGTCATAATTGTGATATACCAAGTCAAACATTAAGAAAATGTTGCTACCAGAAAACTGTGAAGATATATTTTTTGCTCCTTTGTGTGGAATACAACGTTTTTATATGTTTATGTATGAACAAGTCTGAGAGGGATGTGTGTGTAGTAGTGAAGTGAATATGTGCTGTCGAATGAGGTGCTACATGTGGTGTGGGCTGAAATAATTCTGGTGATATGCACGGGAGACACCACTACTCTCAAGTCATCGTTCCTGTGCCTTCTGCATATATTCATCAGGACAAGACAAAGAACCTGACCTCTCGAAACCTCTAACTCCCCTTCACCATACGCGGTGACAGAGATTGATGGCTGCCTATTGTTTGATCTCCGCCTGGGCCCCCAAGGCCTTGGATACAGGGTTTGCACACTGAGCAGTGGCCCCATCTCCTTCTTAATACTACCCCCAAACCCTTAAACCTACCCCCTGCCTGCTTTAGTCGATAGCTTATGTTTTCATAGCGATCAACTACAGGGGCCAGGGGGTCATCAGCAGTAACCAGTGTCCTTTACATATTGCAAAAGCCTGTGTTTGTCTGTCCATGGACTGTGCACCCTAAGCACAGCAACACAAACACAAACTAGCTGATGGAGCCCAGCCAGTGGAGGCCATGGATGGCTGGTTACGTTATCTGCCTTCCCTATTTTTGGTGGGCGTAACGGGGTCCAGAAATCTTCACATCACCACTCATTGGGCAGCCATCTGGACGACGGCCATTGCAGTGTGATGTCCTCTGCTGTAGGCTGGGAGGGCACAGCACACGATCAGACCCAGCAGTGCTGTATCAGTTGGCTGCATACATAACCAAACATACGACTTATCAGTCCCGAACCTGAATGAAACCCTCAGACAGACCTGCAGAAACTATTAAAAATATTCTTTAAGCACTCAATTACAGGTTCATGTTTATGTGACATTTGTGGAAATGCATGGAAACATGTTGCTGCTTCCTCTATTAATGACCCAAACAGGTGAACAGCACCAAAAAAGAGGGGTTGCACAAGTATAATAAAATATAAAAGCAATCAAGGCAAATGCAGTATATGCAGAAATGCAGAAAAAACAAACCAAAGTCTTGATCTAAATGAAATTAAAAGCCTAACCCTAACCCTAAAGCATGTGGTCTCTCTAGAACATGGATAAAATACACAATATTTCCAGCAAACATTTATGCATAGTTACTTTGATGCCATAAATTGAACAAAAAATAAAACATAAAAACATTATAATGGCACTGTGCAAAAGTTTGGGCACCCTAAGAGTTCCAAAGTCTCAGATCTTTTTTTTTTTTTTTACAAGTTTTCAGACTTTAATCAGCTCATGCAAAAACATGCAGGAAGATTTAGCAGACTCAGGAGTGGTGGTGCACTGTTCCACTAGACCTGTATGGAAGAGTCAGCAGAAGAAAACCTCACCTGCTTCCCCATCATAATATCAAAAGTCAGAACATCTACAGAAGCCTGGTGTGTTTTGGAAACAAGTTCTGTGGAGTTAAGTTAAAACAGAACTCTTTGGTCACAATCAGCAAAGGCATGTTTGGAGAAAACAAAGAGCAGCATTTCATGAACACCTTGCCAACCATTAAGCACAAGGGTGGATCTGTCATGCTTCAGGGTTGTGTTGTAGCCAGTGGCACAAAAAACAAAAACAAAAAACGGATGGAAGAACGGAATCCACTAAATATCAGCAAAGTCTGGAAGCAAACATCACACCATGTGTAAAAAAGCTGAAGCTGAAAAGAGGATGAGCTTCTACAACAGGTCAATGATCTTAAACATACCTCAAAATCCACCATAGACATTAAACTACCTCTGTATCTTTCATTAGTTACCATTACATGACAGAATTTATAAATTAACATATTATTATAATCAGAAAGGATTTAAAATATGTTTTTTTAAAGGTAACATTACTATTATTTATGTAAATTAATTATACCCTCCCCATGTTTCTGTGATGTATTACTATATCATTGTCTTGCAATATATAATTTATTGCAGAATCATGTATTGCATATGGTATTTTATCATGATACCCTGTGATTCCCACTTCTAGTATGTTTATTGAAGCAGTCCCTTCTTGATTACAAAGCTCATCTGTGCTTTCTTTCTTCTTCTTCACTTTTATTGGTACAGCTTTTCTTTCTTATATATAAATACATATATGAGAGAGAGAGAGAGAGAGAGAGAGAGAGAGAGAGATACATAGATAGATATATAGATATATATTCCAAAAAACTGCTTCATTTATTCAGAATATTCCCATTTGTAGTTTCCAAATGGAAAGGTGATGGTAAAATTTTGAACTATACAGCAAATGCCATGTGTTGCGTCGTGCTTAAATTTGTGCCAAAAGTCAGAAACAGCCATTAAATTATACTGTGCAAGAGCATGACGTTCTAAAAAAAGAAACGATGGCTATTAAGCGTTAATGGAAGTTAAGGATAAGTAGGGCGAGCACAAATGTGTAGGCATGAGGGAATATTTTCCCCTGGAGTGCCATTCTTTAACAAAGTACATGGACCAAAACGATAACAGCGTTTACTTGCCATTTAAACAAATACTGCGCATTACATCAGGAACAGCAGCTCAAGAGCTCGTCTTTGAAAGGTGTTGTGAACTCTGGGATCCCGTAGCACAAGACAACATGATATTCAGATGTTATGCATTGATAAGGGGTAACAAAAAATGTATCAGATAAATCAATGAACTTATTATAGATTGCATGTATTTTTCAGTTCACAGAAGAAGCAGAAAGGTCAGATGTCTACAGATGTAGAAACCCAGCCGTATGAATAACACCACACAACATCCCCAGCAGCCAATGGGAGCTGTCTTTCACCACTACAATATTCATGCTGGGTTTTTTTTGGTATCTGACTAACATTCATTTTTGAAACCCTTCCTTTTGTGGTAAAGCAGTTTCATAGGATTCTTGAAGTCTGACTTTACTTTTATGTTCTTAATAATGATCTTCATTGTGCAGTTTCTTCCTTCAGCTGTTGATGCAGAATGAGGAAGAATGTCTGAAGTTAGTGTGACTCATGTAACTTCCCCTCAGAATGTTGTTTTGTTGTCCCGAGGCAATGGCGAGCTTTGGCACTTTCCTGTTTGGACATTAAGAAGGAAAAGCTTGGGCCTTCCATTGCTCTGCTCACTTAGGCCATTTACTGAGGCTGATAGCGTTGCTCCTCTCACAGTTGCTGGGGGCTCATCAAGCAATTATCTTGCTTATATACTGTATCTTGCTTGTGGTTAATGAGAAGTCCTGGACTAACCCACCCTCTCGCAGGCGTCCGAGCGGCTCAGCTTACTCGTGCGCCTGCACATGTCACCTGCCCCTCGAAGTACACACCAGAGATAAGTTTGTCGACACTTTTCTGGGCTGGCAGGAGGTAAAGGAAGCCGTCCTCAGCCAAAAGAAGTCTCTCCAGCAACCGAATGAGACGCTTGTCTGTAATTTCAGGAAGTGGGCTTCACACAGACATGCAAATGAGCACGGTAGACTGTGGCAGGGCGCAGCAAATTATCTACAATTGTCGTCACACAAGTCCTCACGTGCCTCCCATGTCTGTCTGCCTGTCTGTCCGCCCGTCTGCCACGAATGACTCGGCTTTTCTCACAGGTTGTTGAGGGTCATACACCATTTATCTTTAATTAGTCCTGCTCGAATCACGAGGCTCGCTGACACATGCTCTCGGCTGCTGTTTAAGGTCGTTAAAGGAAAAGTAAATGGAGTCAAGTGAGATTATAAGAAAGTTGGAACTAATGGCCACTTTTAAAGCTGCTCTGCTGCTTTCCCTTACAAATGGTTTTGCATGGAAAGTTTTCTGTCTAATTAACTAATACCACACTATATCATGAACATGTGGGGTTTTAATTCACTAAATTTCTGAACTTTTATATAGTTATTATTCTTAAAGCAGAGTTACACTGATTTTTTTCATTTTAATATCAGCACAGCTGAATTATTGAGAAATAAACACAGAAGTTGTTCACATGGGTGGTGATTGGATTCATGTATTTTTCACCCACCGGAGAGAAAGTTCCTCTGGGTTTGAAATATGTCTGAGACATTACTTTACTATTTTATAATTGTGTTTGATTGTACAACAACATTTTGACCTAAAACCTGGGCCAGTGCTGGGCAAAATTGTCCCCAAAGATTTAACACTCTATTACTTACGTCCATCTTGGATTTCAAAGACACTGGTCATTTTAAATAGTAAATGAAATCAGTAAATATGTATCAGAGACATTGTGAACCTTTTCTTCACCACGATTAGCCATAACACCAACACCACTAACATGTAACATTAACTCTCTATTTACTTCATTACAATGACACCTGTCAGATATATTAGACAACAAGTGAACAGTCATTTCTTGAAGCTGATGTGCTGGAAGCAGGAAAAATGGGTGAGCATAAAGATCTGAGCCACTTTGATCATGATTTTCAAATCTCCAAAACAGCAGGTATTATGGAGTGGTGCAGGTATTCTTTAGTTATTACCAATTGATACAAGGAAGGACAACTGGTGAACCAGCGACAGGTTTGTGGGTAGCATGAAGAGGAGGCAAGTAGTGTTAATGTTAAGGCTAATGGGTGAAATGTATTAACACAATTATTATTACATAAAAGTTTAAGATAATTTAGTGATATATTTCCTTATATACACTATTTTTTTATATACCCTTATACTTTTTATATATTCTAGATATGATCAAGTAAACTTTATATATATAGGAATCAAGGCAAATTCAGTATATGCAGAAATGCAGAAAAAAACAAACCAAAGTCTTGATCCAAATGAAATTTGGATGAAAATCCAAATGATCCAAATGAAATTTATTACCAATTGATACAAGGAAGGACAACTGGTGAACCAGCGACAGGTTTGTGGGTAGCATGAAGAGGAGGCAAGTAGTGTTAATGTTAAGGCTAATGGGTGAAATGTATCAACACAATTATTATTACATAAAAGTTTAAGATAATTTAGTGTTATATTTCCTTATATACACGTTTTTTTCTTATATACACTTATACTTTTTTATATATTCTAGATATGATCAAGTAAACGCCTCACACTATTCCATGAATCGTTTCATTTTCTTGTGTCTATTCTGGGTCATAATTAGGAAGGGCTGTTAACCTCAAGTAAGCGCAAAAGGCAACCAGCTATTAGCACAGACACACAGTACTGCTTTCCAACTCTGTAAACAAAATGAGCAGTAAGTGCATAGATTTTCCAGATTGCTGTTTTGACACCGGCTGCCAGGGGCCTCCTGGTGCTCAGGTGACAGTTGGGAGACACAGAGGCGGCCTTCTCTTTAAGTGTTAATAGGACGTCACCAGCTGTCCTCACAGGTAGACTCGGAGTCTTGCTCCCAGCCATCTGTGCATGCTCCATCATAACTGGGTGATCAGGGCTGAGCAAAGAGCAAGAAGGAGTGCTGGGCGAGAGAGGGAGGAAATGGGACATGATGGAAGAAGGGGAAAAGAGCAGACAGCATAGCAAGTACAGAAGTACAGGTGCAAAGAGGAGGCAGATAGAGAGGGATGAAGATAGAAAAAGATGTGTGAGGGGAATGACTTTGATGGTGCCTGAGAATGGAATATAGCACAGCTGTCACTCATGTCCCTTAGGACCACCCCCCACCACCTGGACCTTTTTCCCACACTCACCCTCCAATCCTGTCCACTGCAAGCCAGCCGCTCCCCTAGTCACATGACCTTGATTTACATCAAGGAGCTGTTTAGCCTGATATAGGGGCAACTCTTTGTATGTTAAAGACCATTCAGAACCATTACAGACATGAAAGCAACACTGATACTGAGTGTTAGGTGACACTGTTCCAATAATGAGCTTAAAACTGATCTTTCTTCAGAAATGATCAAAAAGAGATGTTATTTTCTTACAGTGGTTTTTGGTACATTTTGCCAAATCACTAGAGTATGTGTCTTTAAAATCCCCCATTAGCAGCTCTGTGAAATTTATTGAGAAAAAAATGTTCTTAAACTACATTAGCTAGAATTTTTTTGTAAACACATTACAATTTAGCACTTACAGTACTAATAGATCACACTGTAAATATGCAAGAGCGAGCGAAATTCAAAATAATTAAGTTGAACAATTGCTCACGAACGTGCCCCCACTTATATGCATTAATTTCATAATTCTTAAATTATTTAAGAAGGCAACACAAATACTCTGAATTAATGTGACACAAAATATTTATTCTCATTACTTTGTAATAAACAATGTAATTATATCTTAATCATTTCATTCTTTAATTTAAACTCAAATTTACATTAGTGATTTATGTCTACTTTAGATTTTGTGTACATGGAAATACCAGTAACTGAGAAGATACGTTACAAATGGACACACAATAAAAAATACTGAAGCTACATTAACTCACATTTCATGAATATTGCTATAAAAATAATTTAAGATTTAAGATTAGTTATTGGTCAACTCCATAAGTAACAAACAGCTAATAAAGGCTAAAAAACAACCAGAATCACCACACTGATCATATATGTTTGTATCAGTTTAATCAGAAGTCAATCCCAGAACAGTGATTTAACGTTTAGTGATACCAGCTGCATTAAAAAACATTGTAGTGAAAATATTACAGGGTTCCTCCAGTTATGTCAGGGTTCTGCTCCTCTGAACGCGCCAAAACAAGAATTTCCTCATAAGTCAAAACTCCTGCATGTAATGATGGCATATATTTATTAAACATAAATGAGTAGCACATATAGCTAACACGAATCTCTATTGTAGGTGTTTGTTGTGGGATGTGGCATGTTTCATGGGAAGCAATGCATTGTGGTATACAGTATGCAGTGTCTGGTGCTGTAACAGGTGGGTAATACTGCAGAAAAGAGGTGAGAAGAGAGTTGCTTTCTGGGAGTCGTAGTTTGTTAGTGGAGTGCGGGTAAAATACACATATGGAAAACAACACCGTCACCCTTGACAACTAGTTCCCACGTGAACTTTGATTTGATGTCGCAAACACTGTGTAAAAAAAAAACAGTCAGTGACTTAACCACGAATTGCTGTGTGACGATACACAAGGACCCCCCATGCCGTATGTGTAACATAAGTTGCAGTTGGCTTTTAAATATGACATCAGACTTAAAAGTGATATTATTATTAAGTGACAGTAAATTTACCTTAACTTTTACTTACACCTGCAAATAGTAAATCAAAATTCACTGCTGTCATGCACCCAGAAAAAAAGCCTGAACATACTCAGTATATTTAGTATAACAATGTGTTTTTAGTTAATTGTTTAATTTTTCAGCATTGGGGTTTTCAGTGCAATTCAGCTTCATTTGATTCAGCGGCCAGTAGATGTTCTCTTGTAAAGTGTGGGTGGAATATACAGAAAGACAGCAGTGCTGAGTAAGTCTGTGAAGGCTTTTCCAGGAACTCTTGCCTGAGTGGGCAGAACACTTGACATTGCCAGCAGAAAAGACAGGAATTAAACATGGGCAATTCCATAATTATGACCACATGGACATGCATGCAAGGTCAAAATATAGTAAGGAACTAGGGGAAGTCATAATGGGGCTTTTTATTAATGAAACATTGAGGCAAACTAGCAACTAATAATGCCTTTTTTACTTTACGATGTAACTGTTCAATGCTGTGGTTGCATTAAAAATGTGAAGAACATTATCAAACAAAAGTGTCATTTAAAAAATAAATAAATAAATAAATAAAATTGCAACATATTCACACTTCAGCCATGTTTGTTGTTACTCTGGGAGAAATGTTTGGTATTGAGCCCTTTGCCATTTAGATTCTTCTCTAAAAGCATGTGCACTCTTTCTCATAGTGCATCCAACAATAAAGGCAACATGAACATATTTTAAGACGTTGAGAGAAAAGACAGAAGCAAAAAGCTCAGATTCTTTATAATGCATTTTATTATGGTTAGCATAATACAAGCATGCATCTCACCTAATCCGGGGACTGATTTTAACGAATTAAAGGGGAAAAGGTCTGAGTATGATACTAATATTCTCAGATTTCATTAACAAAAATTGTTTGCTGATCATTATTTGTGAGAAAAAAACGGTGTAAAATAATCAACATTTATCTGTTTACAAAGAACTACAAAGAACTACCACAGATAACAATGATCAGGAAATGCCAGAGCAGAGCTTGTGTGGTCCACTAGGTTGGGAACTCCAGGACACCACAGATGCACATGAACGGCATGACTGGACCTTTTATATTTTTCTATTGTAATGTGGTGGAAATTAATAAGCATACAGACCCCCAGTCTGGCCAGTAAGATGGATGTTCATTAGAGCTCAGTTCAGACACTAAGGCTTGTGTTAGCCAAAGCAAATCAGTGACTACGGTATTGCATCTAAAGTTGCAAGACTATGTTTCTGTTCGTCACAGTTTTCAATAAGCATCGCACTAGTAGAAACAACACATTTCATCCCACCCACTTAATAGCACAAAAACCAGCTATGATATTCTTTCAGTGGAAAATGACCAGTGCTTTCAATACAGCGCTGCTCTGCAATCTTGCACTCATCTGGAACTAAAGCCTGTTACTGCAGTTTCTGACAGGATAAAGCTTTCATTGGCACATTGAAGGTCATTACAAAATACACAGACTTGAAATACTTATATTCATATATTCATATTCATTATGTTCAACCACACAATGTAATTCTTTGGCGGACTGATCAGATACAGACGTTTTAGCAGGTAGGCGTAGTTAAGACCTCTCAGAATTACTTTTCCAATAGAGCTTTCCATGTCTATTACTAAGCTTGATGGAAGTTCTGGATAGATTTTTGCCTGTTGAGCAATTTCATGAACATTAGGTCCATTGGATGTTTGTTTTCAGAAGATTAATTCTAAATCATTAAAATAAAAAGTAATTTGATGTCAAAAAGGCAAGTTTAACCCATGCTGGTAAAACATCTTTACAATTTCTATTCAGTTAAATTAATCACCTTAATTGCAGCATGTGTTACTCTAAAATCCCAATTTCACACATATACAGTGCAGTTTAGTCGGGCTGTTGGGGCTCTATGATGTATGTTGGCTTTTACACCTTTCGCTGATATTTCTAAATGACAGAATTTTGGTTTGTATTACATTTTACAAAATTTGCCAGCCTTTCTGAAAATTGGTTGTGTAATATATATTTTATATTAAATAATTAACACTGCCAATTTTGGCTTTTGCCAAATGTTTTAATCAAATTCATTATTTATAGAAAATCTAATGTTAAAGTCAGTTCTTATTTCCTAGTAAGGTATACACACTATACCTACAGTAAGGTGTTATAAATATCGTAAAAATATGCTGTTAATCAAATGCTGTTACTATTAAATATCCACAATACACAAACATAATGCAAAACCCACAGTAGTGTATAAAAGCTGATTACTAAACAGGTGCTCAACAATTACTGTCCAATGAAGCCCAATGTAATACTGTCTGTGAGTAAATCTACACCTATAACTAAACCTCACCCCATAAACCTTCAGTAACAAAATAATCACTAACTAAATAATAATCAACGAAACTGAAAACAATAGTAATATCAATCATCAGTAAAAGCAGCAATGTTATTGTTAATTAATAATTATAAAGCATTTTATTTACTCATATTAATAATCATGAAGATCATAATAATATTATCACTAATATATCACTAATAATATTTATATTTTCCACACTGCAAAGGACTATAAGAAGACACACACACACACACACACACACACACACACACACACACACACACACACACACACACACACACACACACA